>BGNK01001051.1:111687-155524 GCA_003297005.1 Symbiodinium sp. clade A Y106
GTTTTACAATGGAGACTCTCTTTCGCTGTACTTTGTTTTCATGCTTTACTCCCCAGCGAATACGTCTGGCTTTCGCCTTCTTGTCTGTCGGTGAAGACGTTTCATTCATGAGTAGTTATTTCGCTTTTAACCCCCTGAAGCGTTTTCGTCTGGCTTTCTCCTTCTTGTGTGTTGGAGAAGACGTGTTTATTCATTTCTTCACGGCTTAGAGCGGGGGTGCTGGGGGGGGAGGGCGCAGCTCCCCCTCCCATTTGCAACGAGGGGGCCCCTTCGAAGAGGGCTTCGAAGGCGATTTCGCAAGGGATTTCCTGTTGCGTGGTGGAGAAGATATCTTTATTGTTTATATAATAGTAATAGTAATAGCAATGGTAATAGTAATAGCAATAGTCATAATACAAAAGCAAAGCGTTAAAGCAGAGCAGCGGAGAAGCAGAGAAGCACAAAAGCTGAAAAGCAAAAGGAAAGCAAAGGCAGAGGAAAGCAATCAACAAGAGAAAAACAACAAGCANGTTAAAGCAGAGCAGCGGAGAAGCAGAGAAGCACAAAAGCTGAAAAGCAAAAGGAAAGCAAAGGCAGAGGAAAGCAATCAACAAGAGAAAAACAACAAGCAATCAAAGCAGGGAAGAGCCGCAAGCGAAAACTTAAAAAGAGAAAAGCGAAGCAGACAATCAGAGAAGCAGAAAAGCAGAGAAGCAAGAGAAGCGGAGAAGCAGAAAAGCATAGAAGCAGAGGAAAGCAAAAGCACAACACCCAAAAAACAGAAAAGCAAAACAATACGAAAGCAGGGAAGAGCTGTAAGCGAAAACTTGAAAAAGAGAAAAGCGAAGCAGACATCAGACAAGCAGAAAAGCATAGAAGCAAGAGAAGCGGAAAAGCAGAAAAGCATAGAAGCAGATAAGCAGAGGAAAGCAAAAGCACTAAAATCAAAAAACAAAAGCAAAAATATACTAAAGCAGGGAAAAGCTGCAAACAAAAACTTAAAAACAGAGAAAAGCGAAGCAGACAATCAAAGAAGCAGCAGCAGAGAAGCAGAAAAGCAGAGAAGCAAGAGAAGCGGAAAAGGAGAGAAGCAGAAAAGAGAAGCACAAAAGCCGAAAAGCAAGCAAAAAACAAAAAAATCACCAAAACAACAAAAAAATCCTCAAATAATTAGGATTCCAGGGAAAATATAGCATGTCCCAAAGGCCTACCTGTTTTTTATGGTCCATCGCGATGGTGAGAACCACATTGAGGCCGAAGCCTGAGCCATGGCCGGCGCCGCAATCTTGCGCACGGATCCTGGCTCTGTGTAGTGCTTATCATACGTACAACCTAGTGATACATGAAACATAACATGCTCATATCCAAAACTTTTTCGCAGGCATGTCCTACCCACGGCACTATAATTGTCTGTGCTATGTCTACATAGTCATCTTGGGGGGGCATTGCGCTTCGCTCACACTTGGGTACAGCTTGGCTCTCAAGACAGTATCGGCTTCCAGACTTTGTAGTCTGGGCGTTTAACTACGGGGACCCAGGACTGCAGGATTACATAAGGACTTAGGAGGGAGGCTTCTTCAGGTTCGGGGTCCATGGTAGTGGCTCGTGATTCAGCTTCTTCTGCGATTCCTGACAGGGGCAGTGACGCACAACTACAACTGCACCTGTCCTGGCTACCGAAATATACACACACAATCACACACACAGAAAGTGCATGGGGCCTCCGCTTTCTTTGGCGACCTTGAGCGGAGTTTCTGCATTCAGCCGAATCGTCGGATTATGTCAGGTGTCCACAAGCTTGCTCAGTGGGGACTCTTATCTATACAAACACCGCCTCTGTCTTGCACCGCCTCTGCAGCAGCCGAATGTACTTCCCTCAAGAGTAGTTGCCCCCGGAATCGTCATCTCAGATTGGTGATCTGAGGCCGCAGCACTCGCCAGCTTGGCCCTAGGTGCCGATATTGTCTTGTTTCGGCTTCGGCGAGGGAGATCGGGGAAAAGGCTGACCCCTACAGTTACATGGCTTTTCTCCGTTGGGTGAGGGTCGGGGGTTTCGCGGTTCGGGATTGCGCATCCTAGACCCATGCCTTTCTCTGCATTGTCAGTCGAAATGACGGCTGTCAATTCCATCGCAAGGATCAAGAATGCATCCAAGCTGCACCAAAATCTGCCAGGCCGTAGCAGCTTTCACGGGGTCAAACAGTGAGGCGAAACCCGCACCTCAGGATGATTGGATGGTGGGGAATGGGAGTTGACCTTCGCTGCCATTTGTTCAGCCCCGGGCTGGTCGCTGGTCTGTATTCCTTCTCACCTCAGATGATGGCAGGTTCGATGCTTGAGACCTTACTATGGCAGCTTAAGAGGGACCGCCGAAGCGGGATAGCCCCCATAAACCCATGGCGAACATCTTCGAAAGGACTCGAAAGATCTCGCTTGCAGGCTGGGTGACCACAGCCGAAGGTCCCCGCGGTTGTCTCCCCGGCGCAGGCAGGGCCGTACCTGCTCGAAGACACGTCATGACGACCAACGAATCACACTATCTAAACGAACAAAGGACGCCCAGCGAGATCAGCCTCTGACCTCAGGCTTTGGTCTGCAATGAAGGTTGGGCAGGATGCCAACCGGGACTACAGTATCCATTCAGGGCGGGTTGTGACTCATAGTATGCATTCCACGATCACTCTACAGGGCGTTTCTTGCGGAGTCCCTTCTCTCCACCATGTGCTCAACCAGTGCCATCCAGCACAACCCACCAGCAGGACCGACATCGAGCTTTCGCCTTTCGCTCACAAACGATGCCCCGAACAAAATATATAGAACCGAGCAATGAGCCTCAAGCTACTACTGTAGCGGGTTTAGCAGCTTGCACGCAACCCCGCAAATTTGCAGGGGCACTGGTCCGGCTCATTATAACCTTCGGAGCACTTCGCGGGTGAGCCCCAATGCTTGCTGCAGTCATGCTGTCGAAATCGGGCTCAGGCAGAAGAAGGCCAAGTAATCGGTCAGCTACAAAAGAAACCCAACTGCCACAGCAGGTGGAGTGGTGGGTCAGGAAAGCTTCAGCAGCGAAATCAGACAAGAAACATTCCACCCTTCTCCGAACATGCATCACAAAAAGCCACCAGAGGTGACAACCCGTCTGCCAAGCCGCCCATGATGTACTCGCCTCCCAAATGAAAGAAGCCTTTGGAAGCTTCTCTGCTGACCATCTCGCTTAGTCTGAAAACTAATTGGAAATGAAGTGAGCAAGTGAAGAGATGCGTGTGTGCTTGTGTGTATATGTACGTATATGGGGACAGTACGTATATGGGGACAGAGAAAGCGTCTGAGACAGTGATAGTTTTCACAGAACATATACCGATCTGTCCGCACATACATGCATACATATATGTATCTGAATCTAAATGTGTATTTATAAATATATACACATACAAATACATATGTGTATATAGATATATACATATATTTATGTATATATATATATACATAATACATGTACGGCGTGTGAGGCGGCCGTGCGTGGTTGTGTATGTATGTATGTATGTATGCATGCATATATGTATGCATGTACGCATTTATGTATGCATATGTATATATAACTATGTATGTGTGTATATGTGGATATGTGTGTGGTAGGAGAGAACAAGAGCCATAGAGTTTGATGGAGAGGGAGGCAAAAAAGAAGCCTTACTCCGTGTCGGTCTCTCTTACCATTCCAAAGTACAATGCGGTAAAGTCATCTGTGCCAGCGAGATATCAACAACAGCCTGTGGCCATGGTATTCCACATGAGTATAGGGGACGTAACAACGAAAATAGATTTTTGATGATAAATATGTATGCAGGCGCATATTGGACTATAGCGGGATATCAATTCAAACCCTATTCAAACTTCCATCGCAGCCGGGCGGCTATAGTCCTTAGGCATCTTCGTTCCCCAGATCATCGGGGTGAATGTCTTTTTCGCTTTCTTCACCACCTGTCGAAGCAGGCTTGGTTTGTGTTTCTTCTTCGGCTATTGACTAAGGGTGACTAAGGTTCATGCTTGGGCTTTTGGGGGTTAGGGTGGTGCACCTTTGAATCCCCTGATGCGCGCACATGCGCCGATGAAGTGCGTAGTCACAGAAGGATCAACTCAACAACTCCGGTAATCTTGTGGTACCCTGAAGGAAACCTTCCCGTAGCCCTCATCGTAACCTCCTGGTACCTCGGTATGTGTGTTTTCTTGCACATACATATTAAAACATAGTATCCTAGTATGATATGCCATATAGCAATAGAAATGACATGCAATCACATACACTAGCTGAGCTGCAAAGCTCTTGGAACCCAGGAATGCAAACCGGATACCCCATGCGCCCCCACGGCAACCGAGCCTGAGGCGGCAGGTGGCTGTGGTCCACTCTTATGTCCTGGCCGTATTGCGCAGCACTAATGATTGATTAGATTAGGGGTTTGAGATACATCTTAGTATGTTCATATTTCGGAACCCGAAGGAATTGTGGAATAGTATTGGCAATTATTCAGCCCCAGTATATCTCACGGGCTGGGCTCGCACAGGGCATGTGCAATTAATTAAGAGACAATGATCATGACAATCATGAATCCTGCCCCAGCAATACAGGTCTTTCATCCAAGTAGTCACAGACTGCGCCCACTGCTGAGCTCCGTGCATAGTCCCAGTTCCACCAAAAGTCAATCGCGTTTGAATTCATACTGGTCTCCTGCGGCAGTGATGCACAGTTCTGACAGCGCTTGGCCTTGATCCTTCTTCTTGTCCTCTCCTTCTTCAGAGTGAGAGGGAGCCAACACAAAACCGCACCCAAATGGAAGCCGGCAATATTACCTCGAGTCTGACGCCCTGTGCGAGTCCACCCTAAACCCTAAACCGTCCAGGCATTGCGGGCAATCAACAAAGGTGTTGGTGCCAACTCCGCACAGCAGGCGGTCAGCAGCCTGACCAGCAAGCTCATCGTTGCATCACTATTGGCTCAGCCAGTATATCACAAAATTGAAACTATATGTACTACATACTGTGTATATATATACATATATATATATACAGATAGGTATATTATTGTAATAATATAATTATAATAGATACAAATCGAAACTCGAAATTATCGTCAGTCCAGGCACCAGCAGCCAGCAGCAAGCTGAAGCCGCTGACCCAGGCTCCAGCCAAGCGAGTGTGCAAACACGATATTAGGAGCAAGCTGGAAGCCACGACTACTACATTACTACAGTACTACATGATAGTACATCACATTCCTACATGATAGTACATCAGTTACGACCTGTCTCGTAGCACCCAAGAACCTGGGGCATCCCCCAAAATTAGCATCCTTTCGAGGGATGACTGAGCTTCAGGCTGCAGACGTCAGCCACAGCGTGCCGGCCCAGCCTTTAATGTGAAGCGTTGCTACTTAGAACCATAATACAAATAATATTGTTGATACTCTCTTGGGTTTCATATAAAGAAATATAGAAAGTAATTCCTAAGGAGACTATAGGTGGAGGCATGGACAGATCATCATGCCTTACTTGCACACATCGTGCCCCGGTCCCAAAGACTCAGCCGCTCCATGAAACACCATACGCCGATGATGTTGGTTCCCGGAGCATGCAAACGTCAGGGTTCTTTCCAGTACACTTTCAGATAGGCATTGCTTCCAGCAGTTGGCCCGACAAGGGATTGAAAAGGCGTGCAACCCCAACACACACACACAAACGCAAACACAACCACTGACAAACAAACAGAAGCTGCATTCAAGATTTGCAGGACAGCGAAGGACCCTGAAAGCTTAAGTGTCCGCAGCATCTCCAGTATTGCCCGCATCCTGTCGTGTAGCATTGCCCTCAGTATGCGAACAGTGACCGGAGAGGGGCATTTCTCGTCGCAAGTTACAGCGTGGCTATACTATCGAACTTGCCGCTAGGCTTGACTCGCTTGCATATCTTTGACCACACGATAGTTGAGCCCTCTGTCCGGGCTTGTGACTTTGGGTGGGAGCCGGCAGCACTTTCTGAGGCCCTTGCTGCAAAGCCTGAAATTTCCTGGCCGCATTCTGTACCTCAGGTAGCCCATTCCCGAAGGCATGTGCACTATAATGTAGGAGCCTTAATAATAGGAATAGGGTTTTGGTGCCCATTATACTATAATCATAATAAGGTACCCCAAAATAGTATTGGAAATTATTTAGGCCCCTATATCAACTGAAGGGACTGCGACGGGAAGCCGCGGGTCGCCTGAGTGGTTTCTACCATGTTTGGGCTTCCCAAGTCCAGCTGCAAAAGTCCTCCGGGCAACACTTTGTATGAACTGTGCCGCCAAGCTGCATATGCAACACATCCAGCTGCAGCGGACGAAAACCGTAGTCTAGCTATGCTGGCGAATGAAGCCCCTAGCCCTCCGACACGTTAACTTGGCATCTTCCTGCTCTGGCGTCAGTATTCCGAAGACAACCGTATGGGGCCCGTCCCAAATCTTGAAAGACCAGACAAGGGTCGGTATCTGAGGTGTACTTAGGCTTTCACCAAGAATAATAAGCAATCCCTCAAACATGGTAATGCACATACTGTATGAGGCCTTCGAGGGGTTACGAGGCCTGAGGAGCCAAAACATGAATCGGCGAAGCAAGCACTGCGAAGGACTGTCGAGCCTCGACCATCACAGATCACTGCTCCGGAATGTGCCCCCCCTTAGAACTCCCTGCTGTGAGCACAAGACGTTTCTACAAGCCTTAGCCAGCTGCCTAGCATGTTAATTGGACTTCTTGGGGGAGGCCGGAAGAGTCAGAAGGACTTTCGGATGCGACGGAGAAACAGAGAGCGAGACAGACTCGGAGAGACAGCAACAGAGAGGAAGAGATTAACAACAAGCTTGAGCTTGGCAGCGTGCTTGATATGTTTTTTGTCATCGCGCTATGGAATCTGAGCTCCCGAGCATTCCGGGCATACAGCCAGGAGCCACAAGCATTCTGCAATTTCGCGGCTGTAGGATCTGTATGTTAGAAGCTGGCACAAAGCCACTTCATGGCCCCTACGGCCTGCAGCGACGCGGCCTTACACACTGAGGCCACAAGCGCAGAACCCAATGCTTCTATGTCGGCTCATGTAAGAAACTGTGCCTTCTGAAGCTCCACAACTTGCCATGTATGTGCAGGATGCAAGTGAACTCCCGACGTGCATCTGGAAGTGGCATCTTCGGCCACATGCAAGCCAGCAGGTCCCACATCAATGGCTGATGCTGAGTAGGATCTAGGCCGGGAGACCTGCTAACTGCCAACAGCAGGTAAAAGGAGCACAATACAGCAATGGCCAGGACAATCTCCAGGAGGCAAACAGCCCCATATGCAACAAGTCTCACATTACACTTCCTTCGCTGTCTGCATTGACATCCTTTTCGCTACCTTTCAAGGGCTCCACGACTCAACAAGGCTGGGTGGTCATCCGGCATCACTTTGCAAAACCAACGTCTGGTCCATCACCCGGAAACCTAAGAAGCGCAAACATCGGGTACATGCGTGTCTACACACATAACATGCAGCAATCTGTCTATCTGTATACGGATGCATCTGTTATCAACAGCAACACCTATAATCATCTCTACACTTATGCAGAAGCGCTTCTAGACGAACTAGTACAGTACATCAAATAGATCTAATATGATACTACTGATCAACGGAGAAGTGTCCTGAGAGCCTCTGCTCCGACCTCGTGAGCTTTCGGCTTCTTTGTCGATGCTTTCTGCTTCGCAGGCTCTGGAGAAGAAAGGCTTTGGCACCTGCTGATTTTTCCCTCTCGCATGGCTGCTGATGGCTTAGGGCAGGGGTCTGACAATATCCCAGGGGTTTGGGGTCTTAGGGTCGCTCTTGGCTCCCGCATCCACAGCAAGCACTGCAAGTGTCTTAGGGTTTTGGGGTGCCAGGTTTTCTTTTCCACCTGCCCAGCTGACAGGCGGTTCTCGGGTAGGCTCAGCTGACAGGCGATTTTCGGGTAGGGCTTGGGCAGTTGGGGCGGAAAGGGTTTTAGGGTTGTAGCTGCACAAGGGCTTTAAAAGTTTAGGGTTTGGAGACAGTTAGAGGAAGTTTTGGGGCATATTGTGCTATTGTCAGATGTAGGCATTTTGCTGCTCCTCTCCCTAAACCATGAAATGCAGAAGCACCAAATTGCTAAGGAGCCTATATTACCTCACTTGCTTTGTAGGCTTCGTGGCTTCGTTTTGGGTTCCCCTGGAAACAATGCTGCAGGTGCAGTTCGCCCTCGCCACGATTCTCTTTCTGTTCGGCTCTGCCATGAAAGGAGCATGGCGCATGCCGGCCAAAGGTACTCAAGCGAATCTTCCTTGGCGATGTCTATCAGATCATACTAGGGCACTCTCACATGCAAAAAGCTACAGTGCGAGTAGCTGTGATTCTTGTAACGACGTTTGCCGTTGCGGCATCAGCAGCAGGAGCAACAAAAGTTGGAGCAATGAGGCAGTACATAGTCGTCCTCATATTCCATACGCACGCAAATGTGGAAACCCAAGTATGTATGACGTGCGACGTACACTTTCCTCTTCCTTTGTTTCCGTTCTTCTAGCCGCCAAAACAGTTCCGTGATGCATGGGAACTGGCTTGCTTGTCGCCAAGGAGAATTTGAAACTTTCCCTTTCGGCGCGAGGTGTGGCTCAGGAGCTCAGGAGAACTCGCAGTATTGAGATATAGGGTCACACTTGTACTTCCCACTGCTTGGCGTTGTGCGCTGAGTCCAAGCCCTAGCCCTAGCCACAACTCGTCTGACATTGGCTCACTGCGACCTTGGGTCATCCATCGGTGGTGCATACGTCTCCTCCAACAGTTTTCCTAGCCTTGTTGAGAGAATAAGGCGTCAGAGGAAGCACGGGAATCCGTGAGTCAGTCCTGAACTGCCTGGACAGCAAATACAACACGATGGCCTCACGTACCAACTTGCTTGTCATGCCAGCTGGCCTAAGGTATTTAGTCTATGGTCACAGCTATTGAAGCTGGAGGAGCAACTGAAAGGTGCTGAGCCATTTTGCAAAACACCTTTCGCAGGCGTGAACTGGCCTTGTGCGTGCGACGCTCAAGCCACCGCTCGGGTGAGACGTCCAGGAACAGGAAGTGTGCGGCAGCATTTTAAGCTTTCATGACATCTGCTAGCGCCAGGCCAGCGAAACAGCTCCACATGGAGCCATACAAACTGATTGTTATGACCACATATAGTTAGCGCATTCAGCCAGCAGGACTGCTTTCAAGCTTCGGAAATCGATGCGGGCGCGGGTTCCCGGGTAACACATTGCTGACGTCTGCAGAGAATACTTGTCAGGCTGGTACAACCTCCCGCGCGGTCGTGCCAACCACCGCCTTAAGCAGCGTGAGAAAAAGTTGCATGAAGGCCAAGTTGCAGCTGCTATGTTTATGCCTTCGCAGGGCCAACTTTCCAACATACGCTCTTGGCATCAAAAGGACCCATACCCGCCTTCGTGCCTTCAACACCAGTTGCGGAGGGCAACATTCTGTCGACGGGTGAAACTGGTGAGACACGATCGGAGGTAGTTGGTGAACTGCAATCAATGGATCCCTGCTGGTCAGCCAGGTACCCAGGCGCGTCTACCTCGATGACCTGCATGAGCCAAGCGGTGGACTTGGAGCTGTTCGGGTTCCTCTGACTGTCTGCTTTGTACTCGCACAGACCGTGCGAAATTGTGTGTGTGTGTATCTGTGTCTGCGTCTGTGTGTACATGCGCATGTGTATAGATGAGGTAGCTGGAAACATGTTTGTGTATGTGTAGTGTATCTGTATGTATATGTACGTATATAGCTGTACACATAATTATGTACATCTACACTCTGCGTGTGTGTGTATGAATACTTCCACATGTGCGTATGTGTGCCACCGTATATATATATATATATGTGTGTGTATACACAGATATACCGGCATACAATATAATATACACCAACATAGTACTTACCCCTGCCGACCGAGCTTCCTAGCTACCTACCGGGCCTACCAACCTCCCGGATTACCTATCTGCCTAACCTACCGACCTCCCTCCCACCCCGCCTGCCTGCCTACCTGCCTTCTCACCCTTGCGCTACTCTGCCTCCGGCTATTACTTGCCTACTTGCTTGCTTACCGCCTTACCTTACTTGCCAACAGGCCTATCTATGTATATATAGAAATGTATGCATACTTACTTGCATTTTGCTATCCCTTGTTCATCTACATAGACACACAGGTAGAAAGACAAACTAACTTTAATAGGGAGGGGGGTGAGGGAGAACCAGACGCGATCCAATCAATCTACAAACACTTCGGGGCATCTGATTTGTTTGACGGTCTCCAGGACCCAAGCAATGGGCTCTCACTTGGGGACTTCAACCAACAGCTCTTTGACCTTTGACCGCGAGGTATCGATTGGGAACGACACAAGGACAAAAATGCCGGGAAGAATGGAACTTAACTGAAGGAATGCCGGAAAGTTCCTGGGAGTCGGTCCCCAAGAACAATGCTTGGAAATTCGGCTCAAGTCTATTATTGCGGTTCTGGGTTTAGGGTGCCCAATGCAGCCCAGTTGGCTCAATGCTCTTGCTGCTGGGAGATGATGGAATTGCCAATTCACAGTTTGAGGCCAGCAGCACAGCTTGAAGCAAGGACAGCGAACATGCAGCCAGAGCTCACCTTTTTCAAAACATGCTTGACACCACAGGCGCCAGAAATTGAAATTCGCACTCCAGGAGAGCTCAGCTAGGTCCAGAAGTCCAGAAGCATGCTGCTCAGACGGGAGAAAGCTGTCATTGCAATCGTTGCCAAGTTCAATTCTTTACTGCTGCGGAGCTCGCCTGGCTAAACTCAAACTGCCACGAATTCGCCTACTCTGCCATCTGGCAGACGGCAAGAAATGACATTTTTCACTATTCTCCTCTTGGGCTGTCTGGAATAGTTCAATGCGAACCCACTAACTCAAGTCCCCAAGTCATTCGGGGCAGGACTGTGGGATCTATCGTTGCATCTTCCTCGCAAGATGTGCCCAAGAAATAGAAAAAAAAGGCATTGCCACACTGTGTAGAAACGTGTGAAACAACGGTGCTGAAGACACCCGTCACCAGCAACAGGTGCATCTCCGACAAGCTTGAATGTCCAACCGGGTTGATGATGCTCAGAAACACTCTGAAACCTAATATAGGGGCCTTAATGATTAGAATAGGGTTTTGGGGGCCCATTATACTATAACTATGATAAGGAACCCCCCAAAATAGTATTGGTAAGTATTTCGGCCCCTATATTAGAGAAAAAATGAGCTTTCTCTCTGAACCCTAACACTCCCGAAACTCTATACCCTAAACCGCTTTCATCCCTTCTTCAACACCTGCAAAAGCTGCTCGGCGAGCTCAACGACACGCGCAGACTGCGGGTGGGAAACCAGCGCCGACTCGGCCAGTGACTGGCCTTGCAAAGCAAACGGGGCAAAACAAAAAACAATACACATATACATATATATATATGTATATGTATTGAAACATACATATACGAAGACAATCTATCCATCCATCTATGTTCATATGACAATACATATACACAGACAAATACATAATTATACACATATGCGAAGCGTTAGGGAGTTCGTTGGGTTTGGGTTTAGGACTGTAGTGATCGACACGTGACTTCACTGCGGATGTTGCAGACATATGTACAGTGCGAACTGTCAGACGGGTCAAGTCCTCTTGGCTACCATCAGAACCAGGTAAATGGTAAATATACCATCTGCATGCCTTGCACAGTCTCTCTCCAGAACATATCAACTGCCGGAAACTGAAACCCTAAACCCTAACTCTCTACAATCTCAAAAGACTTGCTGAAACTTTCACAGGCGGCCGTTGAGGTCTGCCAATGCCCCCACGCGCTCCGACTTCCTCAGTCCGTGTTGAAGTGTGGGGATACTGAGGAACCCGAAGGAATACTACGATGGAGAAAACTAAGTGACCCTACATCTGAACAGAGTTATCCCTAAGGAATACGACGGAGCATACTAAGGAAGCCTGCACAGGAACAGAACTATTGGTTGTTGTTAGGCCGCTACTCTTGGCCGACTGGCAACTCCAGCATATATCTATATATATATATGTGTATATATATATATATGTACATATTCATATATGTATGTGTGCATCCTACTGAAGTATGTATGTGTGCATCCTACTGAAGGGGCGTGTTTTCTTTTTTTCAGGTACATTTTTTTGTTTTTTGTATGTTTTTTCCGTCCGTTTTCTTAGTTTTTGCTAGGGGAAACACTATTTTCTTACGGGTTCTCTGTCATTTCCTTAGGTTTTGCTTGGTTTTTCCTCGGGAAAACACTATTTTCCTACGGATTCCGTGTCATTTCCTTAAGCTTTTTTTGGTTTTCCCTAGGGAAAACACTATTTTCCCACGGCTTCCGTGTCATTTCCTTAGGTTTTCAGAAGGAAAACATATGTTACCTTGGTTATTTCTCGGGAAAATCCGATTTTCCTGACATTTTCGCATTCTTTAGGTTCTCACAAGGAAAACATACGTTACCTTGGTTATTCCTCGGGAAAATCCGATTTGCCTGACGTTTTCGCATTTTGGACAGATTTCGTGTTGCTCTTGCTGTTGTTGTTGTTGTTGTTGATGTTCTTGTTGCTGCTGGTGTTGTTGTTGTTGCTGTCCTTGTAGTTGTAGTAGTAGTCGTCGTCGTCGTAGTGGTCGTTGTTAGTGATGTTGTTGTTATTGTTGTTGTTGTTGGTGTTGTTGTTGGTGCTGGTGTTGGTGTTGTTATTGTTGTTGTTGCTAATGTAATCCTTGCTGATGTTGATGTTGTTCTTGTTGTTGTTCTTGTTCTTGTTGTTGAGGTTGGTGTTGTTGGTTGCTGTTGGTGTTGTTGTTGTTGGTCTTGGTGCTGGAGTTGGTGTGCGTGTTGGTGTTGGTGTTGTTGCTAATGTAATCCTTCTTGTTGTTGTTGATGGTGCTGTTGCTGCTGTCGTTGTTGTCGTTGTCGTTGTCGTTGTGGTTGTGCTTGTTGTGGTTGTGGTTGTTGTTGTTGTTGTGGTGGTGGTGGTGACCTTGTTCTTGTTGTTGTTGCTGTTAATGGTGCTGTTGTTGTTGTTGTTGCTTTTGCTGTTGGTAGTGTCGTTGTTGTTGCCGTTGATATAGTGTTGGTTTTTGGTTTCTTGCTTCCTTCCTTCCTTCATTTTCCTTCCTTCCTCCTTCCCTGTTTCTTTGCTTTCTTCCTTCCTTCCTTCCTTCCTGCGTTTCGTTCGCTTCCAGAAAAAGAAGGGAATAAAGGTTTTCTTAGGGAAACCTATGGAAATGGCACGGAATCCATCCAAAATGTAAGGAACATGCTGTTTTCCTAGGAAAAACAGAGAAAACGTACCCCCCCCGGAGGGAGGGAGAAAAACAAATGAAATAACATAGCCTTAAACGACTGTCTGTCCAAACCGTCGACAGCACGGAACACAACACAGGCAAGCAGCGAATGGACCAGGCTGACAAGAGCTGCGCAGCCGAATGCCTTGCTTGGAATGGAACGAAGTTGTGTCTGGTTTGCGTCCAGCCGGCTAGGCCGAATCTCGTTGAAACAAGGAACGAAGCGTTTTAGGCGGTGTCGTAGAATAAATGAAGTTACTCTTCGGCTGACATGATGTTCATGGAACTTTTCGTGCGATAAGAACAGGCCGCAGTTAAACGTGCGAGTATACAGAGATGCAGGACTGTAGGATACAGTCGGGTTTCGAATTTATCGCCACTAACTCGTCAAAACTTATTGGCTCCTGTCTGCGAGCGATCCAAGCAGTAGCTACTGAAAGCCGAATGGGCCTGAATGCCTTCCACGAGTGGGAAGTTCGCCATGGCCTCAATAAGAGAAGCTAGAGGCCATGACTCGATGGCAGCAAGCCGTATGTCAGGCTCTGGCAGGGATGTGGGCTTCTTGAGCTCTCAAACTCAAAATTGCAGGCTACTGCATACTGCCTCCATGACAATCTCCAGAATGTCGGCCAGGACGAAGAATCGAACGCGGCACTCCTCGTTGCCTCTGGGAGTCGCGCTTCTACCTCGCTTCTTGCCACTGCAACCAATCAACACCACTTCAGTGCGACCTCAACTTGCACTTGCCACTCCAGGGGGTCTAACAAGGGGAATGGGCAGTAAAAATGGGTCAAAGACTGTTATAGGTTTCAGACTGGTTGAATGCCTTCAACCAGGAGTGTTTACTACCTTGTGCAATGTAACAGCTCGAAGTTGCGACACTCTGGCTGCTCTCTCTTCTGCTGATTGATCGAACTGGTCTCGGTGTTCCTGTCTCTGCTTTCAGCGCAAAACGTGGGTGCAATCCAACAGTCCAACAGAATCCGTCTCGACGATGCAAGAACCTTCGAAGCCTAAAAACCCCTAGAACTTGTCTCAAGAAGCTAAAACTTTGAACCCTCAACTAAGACTCTGAGGCCCGACTCTTCAACATCCTTCTGCGAAGGATCCTGTCCTTCAGGGTCTCTGTACTAGGGTCGCTTCCGTTTCGGAGTTCCGTGGTTTCCAGAGGCCGCCTGTCGTCAGCGCCTGGACGGCTGCCAATCCATGGAGCTGGACGTCACGCTCGGCTGGGAAGGCCTCGTTTGTTGTCGGTGTTGCTAATTATGAAGTGCGCGTGATGTATACGCACACACGTTTACTTGTCTTTGTGTACGTTCGTATGTGTATATATGTATACACATACGCAGAATGCGCATACGCGGGTTCTATACAAACATCGCAACAACACCAAAGAACCACGAGAAAAAAATAAGCTGGGCAAAAGAACGTTCATGTATTCATGCATGCATGCAGCATCCATGCAACGATGCATGTCTGTCTGTATGTCCGCACATTCGCTACTACCCTGTAAACTGCAACTCGCATGCTGCGCTTAGTGACGTCAGCAGCCATGCCGAGTATCGTCGACAAGACAAGAAAGTTTCGCAACAGCGGGAACCTAACTAACATAGAACGGCAAATGGTGCGGGTCGGATCCTCACTAGAAGGACCTGTACAATGAAAATCAAAACCCCTAAAGCCAAAACCTGAGCACCGTTACAGAAGGTATCCCTTCGGTTGATGATACGAACCCAGCATTACCTTAATGCTCCTAAACTATGGGAATTAGGGTATATTCCTGATTATGGGCCATGCAGGATTTATATCACCCCTGAACCCTAAAACCCTACAGATCCCTTAAAGAAACCCCTTAAAGGTACCCTTATAGATCCCTTTAAAGGAACCCGAGGATTTATACCATCAACCCCGTCGTCTTCTGAAACCTCACGAGTCTGGTCCAGGCTAAGGGATCGGCCCGCAGGGCTCGCACGGTGACCTTGTGCTGAGCTTAAGGATTACGGTTTCGGCGCTCGCACTCCGAGCGTTTAGGGTTTATTGTTTAGGGGTTTTTTCCCTCCTACCTAGGGTTTGGGGGTTTGGGGTTTATGGTTTGTGCCCACAAGAAAGCACCCAAACCTAGACTTTATCAGGTAGTATCCCGAGGGGGCCTTGTTGAAGAGCGCATGCCTGGTTGGCATCTGGTTTGTGGTGAGCTGAGAATACTAATGACAGCAACAATGCTCGTAACAACAGTACAAAAAGAACACTAAAACAAAGACAAAAACACAACATTTTCACAATAATAATCGTAAGAACAATAATAGCAATAGCAATAACTTTCGAGATTTGAGGTCGACTTGAACATGCAGCGCCTCCAGGAATCTGTTGTTAGCGCTTTGCTGGGTAGGCCTCTTGTAATCACAGGAATATAGGGGGCCTAAATAATTGTGGTGGTTCCTTCTCATATTCGTAGTATAATTGACCCCGAAATCCTGTTCTGACCCCATGATTAAGTTAGCAGAACCCTTGCCCATTTTGGGTAATAATACCACCAGTCAACCCATTAGACGATTATTCCTATACTCCCTCCTACACCTCACCAACTATATCACCACTACTACCCCATTACCAATACCAGTATAGGAATAACCGATTACCTCATCCATATAAGAAGATTATTCCTATATTCCCTACTACAATCCCCCGAATATCACCACTACTTCCCTATTACTAAGACCAGTATAGGAATAACCAATTACCCCATCCATATTCCCTAAGGTGGTATTATTACCCAAAATGGGCAAGGGTTCTCTCATAGATTTTACTAGGTTTGGTTTCAAAGGTTGTAACCATAATAGAATTATATTCCATAACCTCTTATGAAATGTGCTTACATTATACTCATGGTTTTAATTCACTTATCCGTTTATCATTGTATGCTTTCATCCCATCAAGACATTCACAACAAGTAACCGTGGTTCTATACTGCATTAAATACCTAGCCGTTTTACAATAATAATATCTTTTGAAATTGCTAAATTCTCAATCTTTGCATCTAACACACTGCCTTTCACAATGAGGAGGATGGCACTCAGTATTAAAATCCATGGTTATCTTATCAACATATATTGTCATACTATATTATTTTACAATATTTACCATAATTCATTAATTATGATAAACATTGCTTCAAACTAATTAACCATTACCATGTTCTTTTGACATGCTTATGGAAGGCACACTGGGGAAATGGGAGAAATGGGGCGCTGTCATGATATATGTAAACCACTCTTTAAAACATTATGTTAACAATTCTTCCAGCTGGTAAAACTCAAACAACAACTTAAATCGCTTCTAATATTCTTCATAATGATAATAGTCGCGAATGCTCGCGAGGCTCTACCGAGCGTCCTCTCGTTCATCTATAATAGCACTAATCTGGCGTTATACATTCTAATATTTCTTCTTTCCGCCAANACCCAAATACAATTACAAGAATAGTAAATACGAGATGATGCCAAGTCTACCTGCAAGAATGTTATGTGTTGCCTCTTCAACGGGTGGCAAATCTGTTTTAATACAAAATCTAATATTAACGATTTACCGAGGTTCTTTTGAGAGAATATACATTTTTAGCCCTAGTGTGCATGTGGATGACACATGGAGAGCAGTCAAGAAATACATTTCAGACGTAATGAAAGTGGACACAGAAAAGGNGGTTCTTTTGAGAGAATATACATTTTTAGCCCTAGTGTGCATGTGGATGACACATGGAGAGCAGTCAAGAAATACATTTCAGACGTAATGAAAGTGGACACAGAAAAGGAAAAAGTATAATCCAATTGCATTAAAGCATATTATAGAAACGCAACACAAGGTAATAGACTTCCAGAAGAAGAATAAGCAAAAAGAATTGTTTAGCATTGTAATAGTGGTGGACGACTTCGCCGATGACCCTAAATTCGTGAGATACTCCAATATCTTGCATGGATTGTTCACACGCGGAAGACATAATGCCATCTCATGTATTTTATCAACACAAAAATATAATGTCCTTGCCCCCAAAATAAGACTTAATGCCTCAGCACTTTTCATATTCAGACTGAAGAACATGAACGAGGTAAATAGTTTCCTAGAAGAGAATAGTGCCCTTGTAGACAATGAATTTGTTGTCACGCTTTGCTGTTTGCATTCTTTCACCCAATGGTTTCTTTTCCTTGTGTTTATCGTATACCTTGTTGTATTGGTCGCTTGCCTTTTGCTTTTGCTGGTCTGTCTTGGCATNACGCTTTGCTGTTTGCATTCTTTCACCCAATGGTTTCTTTTCCTTGTGTTTATCGTATACCTTGTTGTATTGGTCGCTTGCCTTTTGCTTTTGCTGGTCTGTCTTGGCATTGATGAAGTTCGTCATTAGTTTGTCTGCTGTTGTGAACTGCGCTATTTTTCTGTCATCGTATAAGCCGATGATATTTTTGATTTTAGTTTTGGTTGCTCTGTTAAGTCTGCCTTTATAAAAATCATGCACCGTCTCTAATGCTTTTACACCGCGTTGGATGGTCTTACTCATGTCAATATAATTAGATTATAAAATAATTTTATATTTAAATGTTTTTCTGAAGATAAGTTTTGAAAACTAAATATTTTTGGGAAATTCTGTTCAGAAAATTCACTTAAAGAAATTTTATAATATATAGTATAGTATTATGTCTCTGAAAACCCCGGAGGATATGACCATGGAAGAGATAAGAGAACAGTTGGCAATTTACAACCGACTGTATTACTACAAACGAAGACGGGAGGAAGGATATATGCAGAAAAAACGCGATTCTGCCTTGAAGTGCATTCAAAAGAACAAGTTGAAACAATATCTAAAAGACAACAATATCAATAGCGCAATAGAGGATTTAACCGAAGAGCAACTGGCAGAATTCAACAGCAGTCAGAATAAGAAAGGACCTAAGTATGACATGAAGAATGTTAAAGTTGTGATGCCCATGAAAACAGTAGAATGCTGATTTAATTTTAGAAATAAGATTAAATCAATATTTTTGTATTGTAGTTATATGAGTAAACAAGAGATTATTAGTAATGTGTATTACGATCGCGCGGGTTATGGGAGCAGACAGAGGACCTTAAAGGAAACACGAGAGAAAGATAAAAGTATAACTATTGACGATGTTAATGAGTTTTTCAAGAAGAACGTTGAGGCAAAAAGAAAACCTGTGGGACAGAACAGTTTTGTAGCACCACATTCGGCATACGAGTATCAAATGGACTTGTTTACTATAAATGATTTGGAAGATCAAAAGTTTAAGGTTGGTATGATCATGATAGATGTCTTTGACAAGTTTATGCATGTGGTAGCAATAAAAGGCAAGAATGAAGAGGACTTAGCAAGTGGAATGACTGAGTGTTTGCATAAGATGGGGAAAAAACCTAAGATCATTTATACGGATGATGAAGGTGCTCTCTCTAAGGAAGCTATTCAAACATACTTAAAGGAACAGAAAATAGAGCACCACAGGACAAGGGCACATGCAAACTTCAGTGAGAGGGCGATCAGATTTTTTAAGGACATGCTATATAAAAGAGTTGAGGATGACGAGAAAAAGGGCAAAAGTAGTATTCAATGGACTGACTACATTCACGAGATATTGCTGACATATAACAACCAAATGATACATTCCGCTACAAAATTCACGCCAAAAGAAGCACGGAAACCGAGTAACGAATTAACCGTCAGGTTGAATATTGCCAATAGTGGTAAACGGAATAGGATATATCCAGAGTTAGATCTAGGAGATCAAGTTAAGATATTCAGGAAACGAAAACCGAATGAGAAAGAAAGGATCGGAAATTATAGTAAAAATGTGTATACCGTTGAGAGAATAGAAAAGAAATTAAGTCAAAGTCACTATTATGTGGAAGGTATGGACAGACCTTATTTAAGATTTGAATTATTGAAGGTTTAATATTCTTTAGAATAAACATTCTTCAGAAAAGTATTTAAAGCAAAATATCTAATTATATTATAATAGAAATGTTCACCGAAGAAGAACAGGAAGAAATCATCAACGAGTTCGTAAATGTTATTAAAATGAAAACATATATAAATGAAAAAGTGAGTATGTGTCGCAAGTGTAAGTTTACAGAAGAAAATCTTAATTTGTATGACTTGCNTTCAATTACAAAGAATGCGAGACATGTGCTACACTAAAAACACTAAAAAGTCACGTTTACGGTTGTAGCATGAAAAAGTTTGAGAATACCATTGAAGCAATTGAAGATAAACATATGTAAAGAATACAAGAATATGGAGAAAGTGCAAAAGAACAAGGAAACACAAACATTTATTATTATGTGAATATAAACCCATTCCCAACATACAAAAGTTGTAAATCATATTTTAATTGGTGACACTGGCGATTACAATCAGAAAATCCATAATGAAATTAGGAACTGTTATAATTCATTATGGAATGGAAGCGATGGTATAGAAACATATTTTACCAAATTGCGGAATAAAGCAATAACAGAATACGACAAAACATTCAAGAAACGNGAATGGAAGCGATGGTATAGAAACATATTTTACCAAATTGCGGAATAAAGCAATAACAGAATACGACAAAACATTCAAGAAACGATCGGATACTAAACAACGGTTTTGTGACTATATAAGCTCCCATATTGAACCAATATCCAATATTATAAAGAAGATATGTGACTACATTGAAACAGACAAGAACACAACAGTATTGGACATATAATGAATTCAAACAATACATCATCAGTAGTAAAACAAATAATCAAATAATGTCACGTCTTGAACAATACAACGACGGATACACATGGGAAAAGTTTCTGGATGCACGTTTTCCGTATAAGCCGAAAGAACAATGGTTGAAGGCACAAAGCAGCATTCCGAAAATGGTACATGGTTACNTTGAACAATACAACGACGGATACACATGGGAAAAGTTTCTGGATGCACGTTTTCCGTATAAGCCGAAAGAACAATGGTTGAAGGCACAAAGCAGCATTCCGAAAATGGTACATGGTTACCTAACAACCAATGATTTTGACTAAATAACAAAAGTGCTGCTTTTTTTGTGTTGTTTTGAGCCAAGATCGACGGCAAAAGAGCCCTACCTCTAAGTAGTCAATTGTTTGCCTGTGTTTGTTCAGTATTCTGTATTACTGTTCATGTGCACAAGTCCTTTTGTAGGAATATTAACGCGGGTCGGGTTAGAGGCTTGCTTTCGGAAACAAAAGACTGCGGTTGAGGCCACATTTTCTCCTCCGAAGGAGCACACGTCACGGATTAGTCGTCATGCACCTCCTGCACAACAGGCAAAGACCTGTCAGGCACTGACTGTTGCCATATGCGCCAGTTCGGCTGGTTCATCTTGCCGCACTTGATTTGATATGCATTTAGACGTTCCGAGGGGTCAGGGAGCGTCCTGTCTACCCGATGCGCCATTTCAGCCTTCAAGAACAAGGAACGAAGTGATGGATTTGCGTGGTGTTTGTCTATGATGTCAAGATGCCTTCCATGCAGGACCTGAAATTGCAACGGTGAGCCTTGAGCTTTGACGCGATGGATCGGCTGACCACCGGCAGGATAATACATGATTGTCTCTGCTTTAATCTCTTCTGACACATAGATTTCAATCATGCCTTTTTGGGGACCATCTGGCACTGGCAACATGCTCCATTTGCCTGCCCGATACGTTCGCTCAAGATGGCGTAACAAGAGCAGACCGTTGCACTCCTCATGGACGTTCACGTCCCATGCTTTGCCCAAGCTGTCCTGTCCCTTTGGGATGATGTGCTCGGCAACTGCGGGGAACGGACCTCGTGCTCTGCAGAACTCGTCACCTGCATCTGTTTTTTGAAACCATTTGGGAGCTCTCTCAGCAGGAAACAGCTGTGACAACACCATGCATTGACAGAAGTTGTAGTCGTCTCCAACCTTCCGACGCCAGTCACTGCCTCGCGTCTACATAGCCGCTGCGCTTTCCGTGACTGCAGAAACTGTCACCATTTTCATTTGGATTGTGCAACTCGCCTCGAACTTTGCGGAAGTCGCATCCACCTTTGCCTCAATTCTCTTCAGCATGGGGATAGCGATATCCTGAAGAACGTGCGGAGACGGAAAAAGCAAAGGCAACGATTACAGCGCTAAGAACCACACCCCAAAACCACCAAACTAACCAAGCAATAAACCCTAGCGAGGACCAAACCTCCTAGCGTGGACTATTTAAGGGGACTAAATAGGCTAAGTAGCGGGGATAAGCGGGGAGTTAACCTAAGCTAAAGAAGGAAAAGATGTGGATGAAAACTGACGAGGGGCTTGTGATGTGGACGGCATACCATCTTCCACAACGACTTTTAAAGCGGTGTCTTTGTCACCGCCAACGCCTGCAGGTACTTCCGTGAAAAGGTCCAGTGCTGCACCGTCCGCGTTGACCAGCTTCACATAGGCAAGCTGCTCTTCGTTCAAGGAAGGCTTTGCTTTCCGCCGCAGATCATCACCGATGTCGCCCTCGTTGAGAAGCACGCTCTGGTATCGGTCATTGTTGCTTAGCCACACCCTTCGTTGGCGTTTGGCGGCAGGCTCAGGCTCAACAGCCATGGTGGAACATTGACACCCAACAAGATTGTCTGAAGTTCTTGTCGAGCAACGTCTCTGAGCATATGTTTGTGAACATGTCTGGACTCCCTGAACGGGTAAATGAAAACGTTGCCGTGACTACTGAAATGCCAGCATGAACACAAATGCACCACTACAGAATCTCGCCCCAAAACTTAGATAAAATCTATAAGAGAACCCTTGCCCACTTTGGCATGATAATACCACCTTAGGGAATATGGAAGGGGTAATTGGTTATTCCTATACTGGTCTTGGTAATGGGGAAGTAGTGGTGATATATTGGGGGAAGTGTTAGGGAGCATAGGAATAATCCTCTTATATGGATGAGGTAATCGGTTATTCCTATACTGGTCTTGGTAATGGGGTAGTAGTAGTGATATAGTTGGTGAGGTATAGGGGGGAGTATAGGAATAATCGTCTAATGGGCTGACTGGTGGTATTATTACCCAAAATGTGCAAGGGTTCTGCTAACCGCTTTCAGGGTCTGGAGCTTTGGGATTTAGGAAGATCATCTGATTTTGGAGACTTCGTTTGATGTGGTAGAGTCCCGAGTGTGTGATGTTTCAGGACTTGCGGGCCATGTTGCTTCATTCCGCGGCATCCTTTACTATCCTAAGCTCTTCGCTCAGACGGCAGATTGCCTTCTCTTCGCTCCCGGCACCTTAGCCTTGAACTCTGATGCCAACAGCCTTGCTTTTGCCCCAAACAACCCTGAACTCCAATTTATCCTAAACCCCGGGAAACCCCGGGAAACCTTAAATCCTAAACCAAAAAGGGCCCTACTTTGAGGCTCGGGGGACCTGAACTTACTAACTAACCTTGATCCTCTAAGCATCTTACTAAACCCTGGACCCCTAAACGGGAGTTTCCGAAAACTAAGGGGCACCTCATTTTGGGGGGTCCTTAGTATTTGGATGCGACTATTTAGGGTACCAGAAAAGGGTCCCCTATTTTCGGAAGCCCCTAGATCGAAACAGCAGTGCCTTCGGTGAAGGCTCCAAGCCCGCACGATCTTGGCATCAGGTCAAGTTGGAGGCTCTGAGGCTCGAACTGACGCTCAATTATCGTAGAGTCTTAGAATTTCGGCTTAGCTTTGGGCTTTAGGGGTTTAGGGTTTAGGGTTTAGGGGCTTTGGGGTTTAGGGGTTTGGGGTTAAGGGCCAACATAAATAGCCTAAGTTCAAGAGGGGCGGAAATGCCCAGGCTGCACAACGCAATTTTGGATAGTTCGGGGTGGCATTGTCTGAAGTTAGGTTTAACGAGGAAATTCGGAAAGTCGTCGCCAACATCCAGACGCCCTAGACAATAAACCCCTTATCGCTGAGAGTTTCGTGAGTTTGGGGGCCTGACATGGGTCAATAGGCTGTAAGAAGTCGTATTGAGGCTTTTGACTTTGCAACACGGATGGGCCAACAAGTCACCATCCGAGATAGGGAAAACGCAGGAGAAGGACCGAAATAAGCAACAAATCACGACAGGGTGATGACGAAGATGACGACGGGGCCTAGGCTTATGATTGAAGTATTTCGGCACTGGGGCCTACATGCAGCTGAGGCAAACAGGAATTGGCAGTATACGGGTTGGAAATATTTCGGCACAGGGGCCTAGATACAGCTCTGGCAAACAGGAGCTAGCAATATACACGTCCTCGCTACCATTGTATCATTCAAGGTTCGATAGCAGGAGGGCAGCGTAAAGGGCTCCAAGCACCCGAGGGCTAAGGCCTGTATTAGGGTTTTAGGGTTTAGGGTTTAGGGAAGGCTCTATTAAGGGCATGAAGTGCTCAGGGTTGGAGTTCGGAGAGCTGTGTAATCCCTTTCTGAGCAGCCAGCAAATGTCAACCACAGCTCTGCAGACAGCCCAGACCACGCTGGTGCTCCACCTCTCGAATGCCGCGTCTGAGATGTTAAACAGAAGTATCCGAGGTAAAAACTCTTACACGGTTTGACCTGCAAGGTTTCAGCTGTGGATGCCGTTCACGTGACAAGGTGCCTCCATCTGCCAGATGCATGCAGGTATTCGGTGCAAGCTGCGATCAATTCGTCACGATCAGCATTACTCTGTTATCAGAAGGTTGGGTGTGTGCTCAGTGCACGCAAACATCGGTAATCCAGGTTGGCTTCCTTCTAGCTCCGAGCTGTTTCCTCGGTCCAAATCTGACGTCTTGGGTGGGTGCAGGAGGAGGGATGGCTGCTCGCCCAAAACCTTCACCAGAGGCTGCCTCTCCATCTTTGCCGGTCGCATCCTCATCTTCTTGAAACAGAGAGTGGAGAGGGCTCGCCGACAAAGAAGACTTGCTGGATCTCGAAGCCGGTGCCCACCAGAAAGGTCACCGGGCTTTGGTGGCTCTCCAGCAACTGCTGGAGTGCTCGCGGTAAGGCAAGATCCCTGTAAGGACCCCAATCTTCTTGAACCCCCTTCTGTGCTATCGAACTGGGTATCGAGAAAAAACACTGAGCGCTCTTTCAGAATCCAACATTGGCTTGCTTCTCCAATCAATGCCACACCTCGACCTGAAACCTAGATCACCAAACCCTGCAGCTGAAGCTGCAACGCCGGCCGGATGCCTTAAGCATCGCAACATCCGGACCTTCCCCGACCCTCAAATGTGCTCGCTGGAGTCTCCAAAAGCTTCAGGTATCCAGCAGTTTCAAGCAACCTAAAGCAAACACTGCAATGTCAGGACCTCCCTCTGCACCAACAGGTTGGGGGATGTTTGCGCCAATGAGGTCCCTACATCATCGTTGCCTTTGCATGGTATATACCTGGGCATCCGAACCCTCAGGGTTAAGGGCTTGAACATGACCGGACACGACCAGGACCCCGACCCTGAATCGCAGCAGCCGCGTCCCCTAGTAATGTAAGCGGCTTAATAATTCGAACAGGGCTTTGGGGGGCTCCTTACTATAATTCTAGTAATAATCTACCCCCAAGCCCTATTCTAATTATTAAGTATTAAGGCCCCTACATTAGGGAACTGACAAGGGAAACCGCTCTCGCAAACCGCACCAGGGTTCCTAAAGCCTTACGCATGGGTGCCCTTTGTTTACGGATCCAGGCGGCCCCAAAGACCCCCACCAAACCCTACGAAACCCTTAACACCTATAACTCTTAAGCCATCAGCTCTGAATTAGGGTTCCTTTAAAGGGGTCTATAAGGGTTACTATAAGGGATCTATAAGGGTACTATAGTAATGTAGGAACCTGATTAAGAAACCTTGGGCCTTTATTAGGGTCCCTTATATGAGTCCTACTATTTTGGGGTTATAGGCCCAAGGTTTCTTAATCTATCAGCTCCGAACCCTAAACTTCCGAACCAATCCTAAACTACCAAACCGAATTCCAACAGCTATAAACTTAGAACCCTACACCCTGAAATAGGGGCCCAAATAGCTACCTTTACTTTTTTTTGGGGGGGGGGGGCTCCTTACTATATTTATAGTATAACGGGCCCCAAAACCCTATTCTAATTATGAAGCCCTAAACCCCAAAATTAAGGACCTAAGACAAAATGCTGGGGGGAGCGGCATGATCACGATGATTTGCGTCCCGCGCTTGAAGGCGCTCCTGGCAGGTGCCAGCAATTAGGGGCACACTACTTGGAGGATCAAGGGACTTAGTAAGTAGGGTTATAGGTACCTGAATTAGGGTTATAAGTAGATATAGCTATAGTTACCTTACGCATAATCCTAGCTACGACATCCCCTGATCCTTTAAGTAAGGTTGCTTTTAAGGGAACCCTATTATAGAACTCTTAAATGGAATGACAAGGCACACGATAGTTAGGGATCTTAATCGTTTGAATAGGGTTTAGAGCTTAAGAGTTTCAGGGTTTAGGGGTTTAGGGTTTCTCGTTTTCCTTCAACACGTTCTACACTGGGGTCCTCATGATCTGAATGGGGCTTCGGGGAAGCCATAAAAATCTAGTGACTATGAAGAACAGATATTAAGATCGTTTAAGAATGGCAGGTAGGACTTGTCAAGCTTTGCTGCGCCAGGCCCTGCTAGCGAGAGGACCGACATGAAATCGAGGGCCTATGGGCATCACCCTGCGTGAACAGGAAGGTCAACAAGTTTCGAAGGCTTTGTTGCTTATTTGCCCTCTGTACCCTCGCAGTCTCTACTCCACTCGTCGAAGCGGAGCCAAGTTCTGCAAAGATCAAGCGAAGGACGCCGAAACCCCAATGCCCTAACCCCCCCCCCCCACTCTGTAACAGTTAGATATGATTAAACAAAGCCCCCATTATGATCCCTAATATCGACAGCTACAGGGTGGGGGCAGCACCCAAAGTCTACCCTAAACTCCCCAAGCCCTAAACCCTAGGCCCTAAACCCTAAACCCTAAAAGGCCCTAAACCCTGAACTCACACTCTCCAATGTCCAAAGTTACGAGGCAGAAACTCTGTCGGACCCTGTTCAGGGAGCAATGCACAGCAAGGATGCCAGCGAGACCAAGGCACCTGTCCTAGGCGATCTTTGGTTTACACTACTCTGTATTATTATACTATGTTATATCTTCTTACCATTTGATAGTATCTTATGTTATAAAACATAAACTGACTAGATATTGTATGTTAGAATAGAACTGCATACTATATGCTACACCTCGTAGATTGAAACATGTATGTAGTAACATCTTATGGGATACATTCGGCTACGTGAAGAGAACTTCGGGTCGTTTGGCACCCTGCAGCAGGGGCCTCAATCCGAAGATTGTACACGTTGGCAAAAGCACCCTGACAGGGGGTTTCCTTCGTATAGCCGTACTTGTATCCAACAGTCTAAGTTCGCTAAGGCTTGTGGCGCCGCATAGATTTGCTCCAGGAGTCCAATGGGTAGTGGCGACTGTAGAGGTTCGATATATGGGTGGTTGTCAAAATTAGGGTCCCTTTTTGGGTCCCTAATATAGTACGGCACTTAATAATTAGGGTACCCCAAAAGGGACCATAATTTTGACAACCACCCATATGTAGGTCGCTAGCAAACGTGATGTGAAGCATGGCAGAGTGACCTAGCCGTATGCTACAAAGGAACGGTACATCGCTCAGCATGCAACCTCTGCCGCCATGATTACTCAGAGGCTCAGGAACCAGGCCGTAACATCATCTTCTCAACCTAGGCCCTAAACCCTAAACCCTAAACCCCAAACCCTAAACCCTAAAGGGCCTTTGCTCCTGAAAGAAAGGCCATCATTAAGTCATGATACTGGCATGTCAATGATCCACAGAATCCAGAAGCACGGGATTCCTTGACCAGCGTTAAAATGACAAAGGTTCTTAACATGACAATGAACGCACTTTCACAGTACCTGCCCTGTGAGCTCGTATGTAAAATGTAGACCCATGATCCATGAGAATGCACCCGACTGACCCTTGCTCCCCGAACGGACGTCCAGCATATACAGAACCCGAACCAATGAAGGCGAAACCTCCGAGACATAGACGCGAGAAGATCAGAAACCCTCTATGTCTAGACCCTAAACCCTAAATCCCTTTATAAACACGAAACCCTAAATCCCTAAACCTCAAATCCGGGGCTAGGGGTTGCAAGATCCCGACTTGCGCTATGACTTGGAACTACTTGGGCCGGATTCTTTCAATCAGCGGAAGGTGTAGGTTTAATTAAGGTTTCGGTTTGGGGTTTAGGATTTAGGGATTAGGGGTCCCTTTCAGGGGTCCTCACTTTATTCGTCACAGACTCTCTTTCAGTCTTTGGGAGCAGAAAGAGTGCTCAACTTCGAGACCTGCTGCGTGAAGCTGGAGTTCAGGGTTCGGAGTTCGGAGTTCCGGGCCGTTGCGGATCGAAAGCTCAAGGATTTCAAAAGCCACCTGGGTAGTTGTCAAAATTATGGCCCCTTTTTGGGTACCCTAAATATCAGGTGCCGTGTTATAATAAGGACCCAACAAGGGACCATAATTTTGACAACCACCCACCTAGCAATCATGAGCCTCCAAGCAGCACTAAACCTCAAACTCCCAAACCGTAAACTCCCAAACCCAATCCCCACTTGCAACCCAATTGATATCCACACCGAGGAATTGGATTTCAGCAAGCCCGAAACTCGAAACCTCAAATTCTGAATCCAAACCCAACCCGCAATGAATCAAATATCGATAACTACCCTGCATCTCAAACGTGACCAAATGCGACATGACGAGGCTTAGCTAAGCTCAATGCAATCCTGAATCGTGAGTATTAAGCCGCTTTTTCATCTTTCGGAATCGCTCGCGCACTGCACGGCGGTCATTTAAGGGGTGGGGTTCAGCAGTGTGAGGGCTAGACACAGTGTCCATGTTCCCCAGCGACGGCCGCTGCTCTGTATTTAAGGCTTTCGGGCTTTGGGGTCATAGGGTTTTTAAATGCAATAGGGTTTAAGATCAAGGGCTTAGGGTTTAGGATCTAGGGTTTAAGGTTCTCTGTTGGCATTTTAGGGCCCAGTAGGGTGTCAGGCCTTTGAGCGTAAGGGCTTGGATTGGAGTCTTGCATCTGTGTTGTAATATGATGGGCATAGGTTTGCGGGTTTTGGAGAAAGCCTTAGGGATTCGGTTAAAGGCTTTTGGATTCGAGGCTTAGGGGTTGGCCTCAAGGCCCCAGGTATGTGTTTGTGCCGGCGTGAGACTGTCGTACACCAGAGGCATTACTCGCAAATAGCAGGAACCCTCTGTTACCTAGCAAAATTCTACGGATGCTGTTTCTCCCGAAAGTATTGTGAGTAGTGCATTAGGTTGAGTGGGCAAACTCTGTATGGCATGGGTCTCACGCCCTGTTTTGTCTATGTGAGCCTCTGTTGGGGTGAGGTCTGTGGGTATGTGTGCCGGATGCGGGTGTGTCACACTCTGTGACCGCACTGTAAACAATCCAAGGGCCAGGAGTATAAAACTGAGACGGACTCTTCCATGATCAAAGATCACCATGGGACCCGAGATGTTGATACTTCTGTGTGCCTGGAGCGAAAAGCACGTGAAGGGCGTAGTGCTATGGACTGAAACAACCCTTGGCAGATGCAAGCTTTGCTGATGCAACTCCTGCAGTCTGACCGAATTTCTAGGTTGCTTGGAAATGTAAGTAGCCTAGACCTAAGAGAAACCTAGGAATAAAAAGAGTGCCCTTTTTGGTTTAAAGGGGGTTATAAGGTAACCTAAGTAACCTAAACCCTAAAAAGGAATAAGGGCCTACTCTGGATCCTGAAGCAGTTCTGTCGACCAGCCCCAACAGGCTGGAGATTGGGACCATGGACCTGGGCCCTGCCCATCATCAACGTCAGGTGGAACAACTTCTGGCTGTCACTGACGGACTCGACCGAGCGCAGCTATACACACGGTAGACACACACAAAATTTGAGATCCAAGCCTAAGGAAGCAGCATAATTTCCCAGGAATGCCGAATCGAGACAGATTGGCATTTCGGTTCACTGATCCAAGCAGCAAGATCAATCTGAGGTCCTGTACGATTGCCCCCCCCTGAAGCCTGTGACAACTGTTTTCAAGTGCTTGCTGTCGGACTCACATTCTTGGCATCCGGCTTGACAAGCGCATCAAAATTCCGTCTCCAGAGGTGTTCGGAATGTGTCAGGATGCTCTTTCCGGCCGGAACAACGATTGAACATCAATATCCACCTAACCCTAAACCGATGCCCACTACATTTGAGAATTTCTGTGTGGCACGTGATGTTCCGACCGTGCATGGCGACCCTGATGGGCCTGTCCCGGATGAGCGCCATAAAAAAGGGGCCTTAATAATTAGAATATATTAGAATAGGGTTTTGGGGCCCATTATAAATACTATAACTATAGGGAACCCCCGAAATAGTATAGGTAAATATTTAAGCCCCTATATTACGGCACGCAATTGTCATTAAATGTCACGGGTGTTTCCGGTAGCCTTTGACTTGGGGACGTCGCTTATGTTCGTTTTTGGGGACCTCGATCTCTTCGCCCTTTTATGCCGCAACACACCCCTAATAAGAACAACACATTTCGGAAAACCCACTGAAATCATCCCCGCCTTTCAAGCCTGACTTGGACTAAGGGGTTCAGGAGCAACAGCAAGGGCAGGAGCCACAAAGCAGGAGCAACAGCAAGCGCGGAGCAAGAGCAAGAGCAAGAGCAGAAGCAAAGCAATAGCAGGAGCAAAAGCCAGAGAAGGTGCCAGAGCCAGGGTAGGATCATAGCAGAGATGAAGCGTCCCCCAGATAATGAACGAACGTTTCAATTTTCTATTGCAGAGGATTTGGGCGGGGCCGGAGGGCCATTAGGGGGAGGTGACTCTGTGCAAGCAGTAGCCCCTCGCAACAATCAATGAAACCCCACAGGCTATGTCGGAAAAGCCGGGTGCTGGGCTGTGAGTGCGGCCCTCAACTAAAGGTCTTTTCACTCAGGGGCCTGGTAGCCTTGTGGAACCGTGCAGGAACGGTATAACCAGCCTCACTCTGCCTCGCTGCTGTTTTCACGACGGCTTGTACAAAACCCTAAGCCCTCAAACTTAACCCGGAAGGTCTTCTGAAGCCCCGAAAACGCTTAATGCTTGGAAAGCTGCTTATATTGTCAGAGAGCCTGGTATTATGCCGAAGTACCTCTGAAAGCAGAGTCTAACCAGACCACCCCCCAAAGACTGCGACACTGGCGTCACTGTTACAATGCAGAAACACGGAACACGGCCCTCATTTAGAGAACTACAAATATTCAATTTCAGGTGCCTTTTCGGTTCCAAGCAAGCATGTCCGTTCAGGCAGCCACCCACAACCTCTTGAGCCCACAACCCCTATAGCCCCTGGCATGCAGTCAAGCGTCTTTCGTATTGGGATGGGATTTACCCTGAACCTTGAATCTAAACGTACTAGGCACTGCCAACCTGTGTATACTAGGCACCCTCAACCCTTTCATCAATGGACTTGAACTTGAACCTATGCTTCTCAAGCTCCCAACAACCCTACACTGTAAAAACAGCCGGCAATCAAGGTGGTCTGGAACGTCTAGTCCGTCTACATGGACCTTAGACTCATTGGTGGCTGTCGCACTGCGGATCCCAGGTCTCGCTCTTAGGGCTTTCGTGTGTGTAGAGTGTAGGGGTTTAGGGCTTTAGGGTTTTAATTTGGGTTTAGGGCTTTAGGGCTCTGGGGGGTGTAAGGTCGGCCTAGAGCTTCCAAGTTGAATCCTTCGCTTGGCTTGAATGAACAACACCAGAGAGCAATGACACCCCTATTATAATAATTGACTATACTATTTTGGGGGTCCCTAAACCGTGAAGAGAGTTCAGGTCAGGAACATGCAAGTCTCTCGGGCGCCCCCTTGCCCAAAGGTCCGAGGCAAATACTTGGACTATGAGGCTGTCGTGTTGTTTCGTATAGGGAGCCTGCTTTAATTCTTACAATGGGGGGGGGTTTCGCGAATATTGCGTGCGCTACCGGCTTCGGTCTGAAAAAAATGAAACCCGAAACGGGCTTGGTCATTCTGGCCCTGTGCCCCAAGACCCTCAGTGATTGAAGTGGGGTATCTGGCCGGAGGTATCTGATAGCATGACAAAGGGTGATACGGTTCAAGGCACATACGCCTTCTTGCCCACTTCTTGAATCAGGGCCGTAAGATTTCGAGGCCGTGGGCTTGAGCCTCCTAAGATCGTTCCTCAGCACCAGGGGGCTAGTCTTGTACAGTTTCAGAAGGGCTTACAGGGTTTGACAGCATTCAAGATTAACATGGTAAGTCGGTTATCATTCGAGCTGCAAGTGCCCCGTGGGCTAAACAACCTATATTGTAACTCCTCATTCTCCATTAACAAATAAGTGAGCAGTCCCCGGAAAAGTCAATGTCCGAGGGTGCTTGGCATGGAATGTGTTCAGGTGCAAATTGCAGTTGCGCAGACCAGGTTGGGTCTCTCACCAATCTGGGACCTCTAAAAATACCGCGACGCCGAAATAAAGCTGAGGTTCCGAGTTATGTGGAAGCCTACAGCCTCCCATGCGGGGAGAACGGCAACCCAAAAACCCCGCTAGTGTTGCTGTCCCTTCCTTCGGGAAGGCTATACGCTCATGAAGAAGGTCGCCTGAGCGTGCCCGGGAAAGAACTGCAGACCTTGGTCCACAGAGGCAAATAGAATTAGGTTCCCCAGCCCCGTGACAATAAGGGTAGGGAGCCCGAAAATGAAAATGCGCATGGGTACTATTAGGAACCTAACTAAAGAAAGACTCCAGGAATGCCTAACTTTGGTTTAAGATTCAGGACAGTTGAGGGTTTCGGGTCATGATCCTCAAAGGAATACAGATGTTGCCGAGACCCCGAACCCTACAGGTAAACAATCTCCTTTCGTTGCAAGGGACTGCTGGGATGTTTGAGACAAGATCATGTAACCTAAACTCTCGACCCTATTAATCCCACCCGAAACTTTCCTAAACCCCTACTATAAACCCTACCAGCCCTTCAAACCCTAAACTTTCCTAAACCCGAAACTTTCCTAAACCCCTACTATAAATCCTACCAGCCCTTCAAACCCTAAACTTTCCTCAACCCGAAACTTTCCTAAACCCCTACTATAAACTCTACCAGCCCTTCAAACCCTAAACTTTCCTAAACCCCTACTATAAACCTTACCAGCCCTTCAAACCCTAAACTTTCCTAAACCCCTACTATAAACCCTACCAGCCCTTCAAACCCTAAACTTTCCTAAACCCCTACTATAAACCCTACCAGCCCTTCAAACCCTAAACTTTCCTAAACCCGAAACTTTCCTAAACCCCTACTATAACTATAAACCCTACCAGCCCTTCAAACCCTAAACTTTCCTAAACCCAAAACTTTCCTAAACCCATATTATAAACCCGAAACAAAAAAACACCCTTGAGGCTTCACCACTACCAGCTCAAGGTCTGGAATGATGGAGCTCCAAACCCGAAGCCCTGTCGTTCCGGGCTCCGTGCTTCGGATGGTTAGGACTTCGGTCGTTAAGATTTCAACACTTGGGGTTCAGGGCTTAGGGTTGTAGGGTTTCGGGTAACGGCTTAGGGTTGGGTCTAGGGCAGAGCCAGACAGTCGGGTGAGCGCGTGTCTTCCTAATCGTTGCAATCCCAGGGGGCCCAATGAAAATGTCAGTTCAACTGCTTTCCGGGATCAGGTTTCCGGGTTGAGCGGTTGACTATCGTGGCCTAATAATTAGGGCTGTATTCCGAAGGGTTCCGTAATGCATACGTCTAATGTACGCCGAAAACATGTTTTTGACTATCTGGGCTGGACATTTCATGCCATTTGGGAGACGTGCTTTGATGGCAGGCGACCTGCGAAACCATACACCTGACAGCGTAGTGGGATCCCCTAAACCCTGAACCGTTATAAGGGTACCTTAGTACTGTAGAATAGGGTTTGGGCTAAATACTATAGAAAACAAAAAAATACAATTAATCAGGAACCGTAAGGAATTACATTGGTAAGTGTCCCGACCCCTTTATATTAGGATCCCTCGTACTCGGAAGCTTCTCCAGAGGATCAGGGGCCTTTAACCGTTAACCATGAGGCTCTGTGTGATGTAGGGGACGATTAGGCCTGCAGTAGTATACTTTACAGTAAAATTATAATAAGTCCGGAACGGTTTCGGGTTTTAGGGTTGGCGGTTTGGTCCTTGGGGCACTACAGCAGCATGGCGTCTAAGGGCCTACGAAAGACGTCCAAAATGTCCATCAAGCCAATTAAACCCTAAACCCTAAATCGCTTTAGACCTAAACCTTAACGAAACAGCCCGAAACCTTAATCCCTAAAACCCTATTTAAACGCTGAACCCCAAAACCCTAACTAAACCTAAACCCTAACTGCACCCCTCATCCCTAAAACCCTATACCCTAAACCCCGAGACCCTAACTAAACCCCTAAACCCAAAACCCGAAAACCTGAACCCCTAAGCCCTAATTCCTAAAACCGTATACTCTAAACCCTGACTAAACCTCCAAACCCTAAAACCTAAACCCTAAAACACTCAATCTGGTAGCAAAGTTGCGCATGAGCTCCATCTCCTTCTGGAGTTGCCTGGACCGGAAAATCTCCAAAGAAAAAAGAACCAATACCATTTTGGGGGCTCCTTATTAAAACTATAGTATCTTCATGCCCCAATTGCCTATACGGTATTTTGGGGGCTCCTGATTATTCTTATAGTAAAACGGGCCCCAAAACCCTATTCTAATGAAAAGGCCTCTATATTAATAAGGGGTCCGGAGGGATTTTAGGAGTTTGTTTGAGCTCTAGGGGTTCAGGGTTTAGGTCATTTAGGGTTTAGCGTTTCGAGCTTAGTGCTGAAGGCTACGGGCCGTTTAGATGTGGTTTTGGGGCGTAAAGGCCACAATGGCTTTGAGCCTAAACGCTCAACCCTAAACACAGGGATGATAAGGCTGCAGCACTATCTCATGCCCGGAAAGTGTGCTCCTATGCAGGAGTTTGCCTCGAACTGACTTAAGTTTGTTCCATAACGCTGCTGGCCAATGCATTGGGTTCATTAAGATGTAAGGCAGGTGCACCTAATGTAGACGGACCTCAACAAGAATTCAACTGCAGACTCTTTGATTTGCAGCACAATTGGGTCCACCACATACCTGCTGCTGCGGTCGAACATCCAGCATTGCTTCACGTTGTTTTTCCGGCGGTGCGCCTGTATGTTGGTTCGCAGGTACACGAAATATGTGACGAAGAACTTGTGAATCCCAGACCTATCTATTGATGCCACACATGATGCTACGCCGCACCGTCAGCGATTCAAGTGATATTTACAGTAAATTTCTACTAGTAAGAGTACTATAAGGGCCTTAATCATTAGAAGAGGGGTTTGGGGCCCACTATACCATAGTTACAATAAGGAACCCCCAACATAGTAATTATTGGTGATTATCAAGGCCTCCATAGTATGCACTCTTAATTCGGGGCTCACACGCACGCGCCTACGAAACACGAGGCACACGAGACATTCGATGGTTTTGTATGCCCAGAGACTCGAGTTCACATAAGAACGAACATGAAGGCTGTAATGCCCAATTAACAGGCTTTCGGCTTCTAGTCGAACTCCTGCATCCTAACCTAGTGCAGAAAGAAGTCAAGCCTAAAGCCTCAGGCGAAGTTTGAAGTCAAGAACCCTTTTAGGGTTTGGCGTTTGTCTAGCGCCCCAGGGCCCAGCGACCCAATTCGTTTAAGGGCTCGATTGGAACTCTAAGGCAACAACTCAGAAATCTGAGTGCCGTGCTCTGGGGCTCCAGTTACCTAAATAGTAGGGTACTGGGGTATATGGGTAGTTGTCAAAATTATGGCCCCTTTTTGGGTACCCTAAATATTAGGTGCCGTATTAAGAAGGACCCAAAAAGGACCATAATTTTGACAACCACCCATATAATACTTGGTTAGTAACCTACTATTTAGGCCACTGGAGTGCTAGGGGTAGCAATTAGAACAGAGTTTCCTGGTGTATTCTAGAATTACTTTGCAGCGAGAACAACACAAACCAACAAGAACTAAAAGCGACAGAAACGCAACAACCTAGTCCCTGAGCTTCCCCACGCTTCAGCATCATTAAATCATTATTGCATGGCCAAAAGACTCTTGCAATCCGAAAGCCGAAAGAGGCCACCTTGAATGCTTTGCGTTTTCTCCAATCTCTCAACCCTAAAACCCTAAACCGTTAGCCCCAAACCCAAAGCCCAGCTGCTCTGTGCGGTGCACGGATTGGCTCGGATATCTTGTCGCGAGGTGGACGAGACTATGAAATGAGAGCCTCAGCAAGAGTTTATGTTTTCTTGGGGTTTAGGATTTCTTTAGGGTTAGGTTCCAGGGCTGAGGGTATCTAGGATCGTAGCGTTTGGGGATTTGGGGGTTTAGAGCTCCTCTTGATCATTGCTTGGGAATCGCGGTTTTAGGGATTCACTGTTTGCTGCTTTGGGTGCGTTACTCTACCCTGCTGAGCTTGAGGTTCATGTTGACTGGTGGTGCCCTCCTACGCTTGGAATAAGGGAGACGGTTCGGTACTCCTGGGGATCCGAAGGCTTCCGAGTTAAAGCAAGCTTCAGCGTTTAGGCTTTCGGAGTTTAGTGCTTTTGTGTTTGGGGTTTAGGTTTTAGGTTTTGGGGGTTCCTCCATACAAGGCTACCGATCAAGCCCCCGCAGAAACCCTTTGCAGAATTGACTGTGGCCGTAGGTGGCCGTCACACATCTCCGCGAAGGTCGACAACCCGCAACAGGCCACTGCAAACTCTAGGCGCTTAAGGTTTGGGGAACCCTAAACCCACCTTTGGTTTACCTACAAAACTCACAAGACCAGCCTTCGCAGTCCTTTGCGCAGATTGCGGAGCTCGCGTCCGGAGATCGAGTGCCTCAAAACGAATCCGAAAGGCTAGCTGGGCTTCAGGTTAGTTGTTTTGGGATTCTGGGTGGTTCAAGGTTTAGGGGCTTCGAAACCCTGAACAGAGCGCTTCAGGTTTAGGGCCTGAGCCCCTAGACTAGACTCTGAAATCTACAGCCCGAAGCTATGAACGAAGTGTTGTAAAACCCTATATAAACCTCGAAACCCGGTCATGCGCAATGAAAATTTATGGGTGCAGAAAGCTTTGTAGAAGTCTGCAAATCTGTTGCCACAAAATAGATCCGATACCCTCCCTTGCAAGCTGCTGAACATATGCTTGCCACTGCACCTTCCCTTGCAAGCTGCTCAAGGTGCTACAGATTAGAGTCTTCCGTGGCTTCCCACGAGGTCAGTACCAACAGGAACACTGCTCCCCGTTGCAGATACTACGCCAGTGTTGGCTGTTAATCCGCAGACCGAGAACCCCGAAGCCCAGGAACAAACAAAAATCAAACACGATACTGCAGTTGCTTGGGTTTAGGGTTTAGGGGGGTTCTTACAGCAAAAACTCCCAACCCAAAAATACTAAAGTCCCCTCCCCCACCCTTCGGTCCCAAGACCCAACACCCTGAAACCCCCAATGAAAACATTAAATCGTAGAAAACGCAGACCTTTTGAAACCGTAAACTGTTACAAAAAGAACTCAATAAGAACCCTCACGGGTCAGATTGAACATTGAACATGTCATATTGCCCCCACGAGGCATGAGACTTCAACAGTTTATGACAACTTTCTTTGGTCCCTAAGCCTTACCTTAACCCGGAATAACCTACCTTTTTAAGGACTCATATAAGGAACCCCAAAAAGGTAGGTTCTTCAGGGTTAAGGTAAGCCCAAAGCCACTTCAACCCAGGCCTCCTTTAGCCAATTTCAGCCCGGGAGCGGTTCAGCTTCATCTGCGGCCACCTCCAGCAACTGCAGGATCTCCGAGACCTCCCCCACGGTTTAGGGTTTAGGGTTAACGGTTTACGGCTTTAGGTTTAGGGGATTTAGGGTTTAGGGTTCAGGGTTTGAAGTTTAGGGGGCGACGGTTCTGGTCGCGGCGATTGCTGGTGTTTAAACTCCAGCACCCAAGGAAACCATCCTAATCCCCAAGTGAACCCTATATAAACCTTATCGTAAAGCCCTAAATATCAACCCTAATGCTTTAAACCCCCATACTGCCCAATGAAACCCTTCCAGCCTTTTCAGAGAGGCTTGCTTCGTCCGCCTTCCTGAGCACTTTGCAGGTTAGTCTTTGGGGTTCAGCGTTTAGGGGCTCAGGGTTTCGGGGCTTTCGGGTTTAGGGGTGTAGCGTTTTAGGATTTAGCCTTTGGGGCTCAAGGTTTAAGGTTTCGAGGTGTACGGTTGAGTGGTTCAGGGTTCTTCAACAGTCATTCTGGGATTAGGGTTATCCTGGCTTTGAGCTTAGGCTTTGTCGGGTTTTAGGGGCTTTCGGCTTACGTTTGGTTAGTAGGGAATGGAGGAATGGGGTACAACTATAACTACTATTACTACCATTCCTCCATTCCCTACTAACCAAAGGTAGGTCGGACCGCAGTTTGGGCTTCTCAGGCCACCAGGGCAATGGGTTGACAAAGGTTTGAAACGGCTTGATCGTTACCAGGCAGGCTACTTCATAAACTGCGCGAGCAAGATCCAAAGCAATCCCAGAACCCTATCACAGGACAAACACAAAAGCCGAGGCAAGAAAGCCAAAATCGAGAATCCCACGTCCACAACTTCACACACGGAAGGCTCAAGCCAAAAGCCCCATGTTGAGACTGAAAGGGCCTCCGGACTTGGGACCGGATCGGATACGGCTCGATTGTTGTGTGTCTAACGTTTAGGGTCTCAGTTTCGGGCAGATGCTTTTGGTTCTTGCGGTGTCGGGTCTGGGCGCTTCGGGTTAGTGCGTACAGCTTCTGCTCAAGCAAAAGGCCGCGCTTCCGGTGCACCGTAAAGTAATCATAATACTGATAGTAATAATCGTAACAATAGTTAGCTACAGTAGTAATAATGATAATCATAATGATACTAGTCATACTACCAGTTTGAAGCAGTGATTAGAGATAGGGGCAGACAACTAGGGCCTAGGGAAATCATGGGCGTCTGGGCGGTGCCATTGTTCTCAACACGAATTTGCAGCCCTCAACATTCGCTGCTCTGGAGTTTCCGTTGCATCGGGTTAGTTGCAAGTTTGGCGGGTTTACCCGAAACCACCAACACCACACCATATCGCGAGACACAGCGAGTCCAGACAAAAGATACGTCCAATTCCACGACACCGGATGTTGAGATTCAAAAACAACTGCAATCGCGATCGTAGCTGCGACCGTCGCAATGACCACTAAAGCCATTCCACATTGTTTACAATTTAGTCAGCGATATCATGAACACCACCGGCCTCATCATGACTTCGGCTTTGGTCACCACCACCACCACCACCACCACCACAACCACCACCACNCACCACCACCACCACCACCGCTGCCACCACCACCACCACCGCCGGCGCCGCCACCACCGCCGCCACCACCACCACCACCACCATCACCAAGAGCAACAAATGCATCACCGTCACTGTGTTCACCACCGAATGAACCAAGCAATGCTAGGCCAAGGAATGCGCATGTATTCTCCCAAATCCAGCAAACTTCTAGCAGCATACATGCATCGAAGAGAAACGTGGTGTTTGGCAGCCCTAGATAAAACCCTGAAGTAAAGGGCCATAGATTTTGGGGTGTACATATTAAAATTAGGGACCAAAAAGGGAATAAGCACATGCATTTTTCAGGGATATCCCTGCCTTATTAAGCTTCATTATAAAGGGGGTGTATGTGGGATATCATGTCCCTATCTGGTTGTGGGGCAGTGTGAAACCTGTATAAAGACTATACCGGATATTTATTACCTGCTAGTCAGGCCCCTGCAGCACCTTGAAGGGATTCGAAAGACACCCCTCTGCAATCCGCCCGGTTTCGCTATGCAGTGCTCGAGGACAAGGGCAGAGACTTGCTCGTGGCTCAGTCCTGCAGATCCGGATTACCGGGTGGAGGATTTGGAGGTTCGGGTGGTGTTCAGGGCCTCTGGGTAGTTGTCAAAATTATGGTCCCTTTTTGGGTACCCTAAGTTGCCCTAAATAATAGGTGCCGCATTATAATAAGGACCCAAAAAGGGACCATACCCTTTTTGGGTACCCTAAGTTGCCCTAAATAATAGGTGCCGCATTATAATAAGGACCCAAAAAGGGACCATAATTTTGACAACCACCCCTCTGGATTAAGGGTTTAGCTGCAGCTGTCAGGACTGAGTCGCTGCACATTTACGACTTCAGGGTCTGCTGGTTTAGCTTCTTAGGGTTCAATGGAATGCTTAGGCAAGGATTAGGGCACCGTTGCGGCTTAATTGAGGTCCAGCTTAGGGTTCGAGTTATTATAGTTATTGTTTTGGGATTGAATGCTGGGCTTGTCGTAGTCATAAAAAGATCCTTCCTGAGAAATCCATTGTCCGACCAGAAGGGAATCGTCAGGTCATGGAGGGAATCCTCGCACAAACAACCTTAGTTAGCAGCTGAACCTCTGGTCGGACAAGAGCCTACAACCCGGCACGTCGTATTGCTTTCAGGAGAGTTTCCCTTCATGCTGTCGTATGAGAAGAATCCTGCAGAAAGGCCGCGACCTACGCGTTCAGGTATGCCATGGAGTTTGAGCCAGCCCTTCGAACAGCAAAACCCAATCTCGCTAGACCATTTCGTGCCCAATTGCTCCAGCTGCCCCCACAACTTTAAGTCTTGAACTCAGACTTTCATCCCAGATGCCAAGCTAGGCAATACCAACTCCCAAACCGTGCATTGCTGGCCTGCTGTAGCCGCACGCTGCCGCTTGTCAAGCCGAGCGCCGGTATCGAGATGCTCATTGTGACAGTACCTTGTGGCTTCTGGTTTGGGGCTCAGGGTTTAGGGTGCTAGACCCTAAACCCCAAACAATGTAGGGTTGAGGCTTAAGCCCAAGCCATAAACCGCGAGCGAGAACCCAGATGCACTGCAACTTTGTCCTAGATCCAGCCACACAGCCCCAAGGCTCAGCCTAAAATTGCAAACTGGTCGACTGTCTATTATATACTGAGACGGGCCTAGACATTGCAAACTGATTGCATATGAAGATGTGCAGCGGGCCCAATATCGCCACATGCTATAATTATGTACAAAGTATCAGGCAGGCTGTGCAGTGTGGTCAGCGGAAATCCGGAGTTTGGGTCGGGGCTGCACTTGCCTTCGATTTGGACATACGTGCCAGGCTTTGCTCTTTGTCTCCTCTCATTCTCATAAGTCGACACTGCGTCACAGGCCTCAAAGGCAGATTGTGCAGCGATCCTTCCAAGGGAAAACTAACTTACCGTCGCTGCGTGCCACAACGCGGATCATTCGTTGCTAGGAGCACGAGCGATGTTTTCAGTACCAACATGCCTGTAGCCTAGAATGAGCATCCCACCAACATGTAAGGATGTAAGGAATCTTCCTCAAGGCTGCTTCCAAGTTCCAAGGCAAAGAGCATGAAGGAAGCCGACAAAGGGCCAATGTCGATGCAAGACGCCAGAAGCTGCACACAACGACCAACGATTAAAGTTCCACATCCGAAACTCACCAAAATCCAGAAAAAATAACAAACCTGAAGCCTGATCCCAGATTTTGGCCCAGGAACGAGCAGTCGTTGCCGTCAGCACAGTACCCGTTTCGAAAACTGAGGCACGGCCGCCGGCAGCAGTGCGGATGGCCCAAACTCCCAAAGTTACCGGGGCGACGGACCTGCACTGGGAGCCCTCTGCCCTCTCGAAGCTAGGCTTCTTTAGCGAAGGGTTTAGGGTTTAGGGTTTCCGGTTTAGGGTTTCGGCTGTGTCCCTGTGTCTGTGTGTGTGTGTGTGTGTGTTTGTTTGTTTCGTGTCGCGTCGCGTCGCGTCTGTCGTATGTGTCGTGTGGCGATGGCCGGTGATGCCAAAAGGAGAACCCTCGACACCAGCATCAACCACAACCACAACCACGACTACAGCATAACGACACCACGCCAGAAATGTCAAGACCATCGAGGTCAGCAACCTGCAGGAGTGGCAAGCTGTTAGGACAGATGCAGGAAGACGAAAGGACCGAAATTTGATAATGCCGCAGACCTGAAATCACAAATAGATGCAAGCAACGCAATTCCTGGAAACACGCCTGAAAAAATCGGTTCAAAGCAAATCTGGCCTCCTCTGCGCAGACCTCACCGCAATCACTCGAGCTGCACGACAAGCTCTTGCAAGCTTCAGACGGTACCTGCGCATTGCGGTTTTGCTGGAGCTTCGAGGGGTTTACGAGTTTACGGAACGGTAGACAACATCTCCATCTCTCTGCGCCTGCGGGCTTTCAGTAAGTCAAACATGGGTAATGATTGAGGCTTCAAACATGGGTAGTTAAGGAGGCTTCTATGTTACGTCTATAGATGCAATGGTAACCATCATGGACATGTGATCATGAACCAACAGCGGAGCGGGCCTTGCTCCAGAAAGCACTGCATAAGACAGTGCCAACAGTATTCGAGAAAGCCAGTTGCCAAGGGCATTGCCATGTATCACCCTACACCCTTAAACCCTAAATCCTAAACGCGTCTCCGTGCTTTGCAAGCCCTTCTTGCTTTCTCAGCCAGACACCCCCCAGTGAGGAGTGGAATTCCTTCAACCATGTTCCATTTCGGCATTTCAGGGGTTTCGGGGTTTACGGTATAGGGGAAACACTCGGAACCCCTGACATGCACGTATTTTGAAATGGATCCTAAAATAGAACCTCAAAAAATGGGATGTAGATTTGCTGAAACGGAAGATTCCGCGTCGTGTGTAAGAAATCTCTAGATCTCCTGAATCGAATCTGAACAGGCCACGGAACTTGTGATCGGCTTAGGGTCATTTGAGGAAAGGGCTGGTTCAAGAAAAGAGGACTTGGGAAACACAGGCAAGAGGAATGAAAATTGGTCCAAGTTCGGGCACCTAAAAACAGGAGTTAGTTCGTACTGCGAACTTTTGCTAGCAAAACGATGAACTGCCCCTAAATCATTTCGGAACAGACTTGCCCTGAACTTTTGACCCTAGAGCCGAAACAGCTAACCCTAAACCCTAAATCCTAAACCCCTGAATGCTGAAAGCACATAGCCCTATATCCTGGGCTTTTAAGTAACCAGGGAGAAAAAAGTATAAACTTTTATTTCATAATGGTTCCTTTAAGAAAAAGTATTAAAGTATGGTACTCCAAAACCCAGTATCGGGCCCTATATCCGTAAACCCTAACCCCTAAACTTCGGCCCGAACCTCCAAACCCCGAGCCCCAAACGGGTTTAGGGTTTAGGGTTTAGGGTGTGTCGATGCTCCGCGCACACCACCACGCGAGACGTGTGTTGTGGTGTGCTCTCGCCCTACCCGCCCACCCAGTCTACGACCTTTGTCGGGTTTAAGGTTTTCATTGAAATAATTAAAATTTGTGGCATCCTGAAAGGAATGGCACAGGCAGGGCAGGCAGGGCAGAATGTGGCCCCACTGGGCACAATTTTTCGTGGCAGGGCAGGGCAAGGGCATGGCAGGGCAGATGGGGGATTTTGGGGGCACCCCACCGATGCCGTGGGGGTTCTGGGACACCGTCACAGGTCACAGGGGGGGCCCGTGACAGTGACCGGGCAGGCCCAGGCACTGGCTGGATCCAGGGGCCAGCCCCAAAGCCTTTCAGGAATGCTTGGAGGCCCTTAGAAGATGCCCCTGCAAGGCCCCTGGGAGGGCTGGGGTGCCCCGAGCCTGGGAGGCCAGGGCCAGGGCCAGCCAGGGCAATTTGAAGGGACACCGCCTTCCGAGCTTGCCTTCGAGGTTTAGGGTCATATCTGACTGGCTAGCATGCCTGTCGCATGCGCCAGCACCTGGGCCGGTACTGGGGCTCCTCCGCTGCGACTGTCGCGCCAGCTCCGGAGCCAGCCTCGCTGACGCCTCGGCACGCTCGCTGCTGCTATTCGCAGCGCCCGCAGCTCGCTTCAGTTTAGGGTTTAGGGTTTNGGGGCTCCTCCGCTGCGACTGTCGCGCCAGCTCCGGAGCCAGCCTCGCTGACGCCTCGGCACGCTCGCTGCTGCTATTCGCAGCGCCCGCAGCTCGCTTCAGTTTAGGGTTTAGGGTTTTAAGGTTTAGGGTTGTCCGGCCTGAGTAGGCGCTTCACTGAAAAAGCTGCACATCCTCCTGCAAGCCGACGGCTCTGCCTCCACATCCACGCTTTTCGGGTTTAAGGCCCAGGGGCTTCATGGGATCAGGGGAATAGGGTTTGGGGTTTAGGGTATACAGCTCTGGATAGAGTTATACGCAGCCTAGCGCTCTTCCTGCTGCAACCCTAGTAGTAGCAGCAGTAGTGGTATAGTGGTAGTGGTCGTGGTGGTGGTAGTGGTAGTGGCAGCAGCAGCAGCAGCAGCAGTAGTAGCAGTAGCAGCAGCA
>BGNK01001051.1:164763-175626 GCA_003297005.1 Symbiodinium sp. clade A Y106
CACCCCCCACCCCCGCCATCTTCACAGCCAAGCCCAAGTCCCAAAACCATACCACCCCTATCACGCCGTGAAGCTAGATGCCCACATCCGACTACCTGCAACCCCAAGCATTCAATCCCAAATGGTTTTAGAATTAGGAGTTTCCGCAAATAGGGGACCCTAAATAGTAGGATCCTTATTATAAGGACCCCAAAAGAAGGTACCCCTAATTTTCGGAAACTCCCGATTTGGGGTTCAGCGCTGACTGTTTGGAACAACATTAAACCTCAAGCCCTAAGAAGCCTTGTGGAAATTGTTCGACCTTCGGCACTCCTTCGAACCGCGTTTCCTCCAGCAAACACCAGCCTGTTGTTGAAAATGTGAATAGGGTTTTGGGGTATAATCTACTATCGTCGTCAAGGAACTGTAAGGAGACAACCTGACTGATTATTCCGACCTCTATTTTAGATGGAGGCATATTGAACTATTTGCTATCTAAGAACGTAGGGCTCCATGCAGCAGCCCCTCATCTTCTGAAACTTCTTTATAAATCCTGAACCCTCAACGAAAAACCAGAAGCCGTGTATCAAACCCTACACCCAATACCTCGAAAAGGCCAATCTTCAATTACACTGGAGGATCCGCAAAACCCCCTAAGACCACCCCCCAGATACAAACGCCAAAGATGCAACAAGAAAGCACTTATTACCTGTATTAGCAAAACAAAGCCACACACAGCCCTAAACCCCTAAACCCCAAAGCCCTAAACCCCTGACCTGTAAACCCCCCTGAATCCCTTAAGCTGTAGAACCTGCTCCCAGGCGTCCCTGAGGCGACTCCGAGCGGCCTCGCCGCCTGCGGCTGCTTCGGGCTTTCGGGCTCTAGGGCTTTAGGAGTTTAGGGTTTAGGGTTTTAGGGTTTAGGGTTTATGGTTTTAGGGGTTAAGGGTTTAGGGTTAGGGCTTAAGGGTCTAGGGTTTTAGGGTTAAGGGATTAGCTTGGGTACTGCCCCTACCCTGTAACAGTCTGTATTGTGGGGTCATATTAAAGGCTACCTAGAAGTATAGTATGACCATGATCCAACTGCTACAGCGTGGGGGCGGTACTCAAGCTCTTGGGTGTTGAGGTGTTACCCTAAACCCTAAACCCAAAGCTATTGGGGTTTAGGGTGTAGAGCTTTTAGGGTTTAGGGTGTAGGTCATGTCTAGGGCCTTGATAAAGCAGCCTGTCCAACGGGGTTTCTGGGTTAATGATACTATATTGCGTTCTGTTCTTTAGGATATATTATACTAAATCATACTGTCATATATATATATATATATATATTTCTGTTCGATCATAGGTTTTTAATTTTTCTATATAAGGACTATGATGCAGAATCATGAGGCACTTAATTAGGGTCTTGGCAGCTTTGTTGGGTTTGCGCAGGGTCTAGGGTCTTCGGATCTTTGTCGGGTTTAGCCTTGAGGATTTAGGGTCTGACGATCTCAGTAGGGCTTAGAGTTTAGGATTTATGGTCTTAGGATCTTCAAATTGCCGTGTCTTAAGCGCTCCTTTCTCAGCCTGCACTGCAACCAGCACTGCCTAATCTTAGTGGGGTTGTGGGCTTAGGCTTCGAGGTCTTGGCCACCCCGAACAATAACCCCCTCCCGTAATGAGAATTATACTCCGCAGCTTGAACAAAGGCCACGTGAAGAAAGGGGATACTTCATCGGGAGCCGACATTACGACACTACCCTAAACCCTAAACCCATGATGATCATACCATGATGTGCTTAGAAAGGTTGCAGAGGCGGGGTATCCATCTTTTCCGGGTGGCGACCGCTGCTGTTCAAGGTCTGCAGGGTATCAGGGCTTGGAGGCTTAAGGCTTACAAGGTTTATGTTGATTTGGGATTTTCAGGGCTCCCAATATAGGGGCCTTAATGAACTATAATTAAAATAAGGAACCCCCAAAATAGTATTGGTAATTATTGAGGCCCCCATATTATGAATTTCAGAGGGTGGGTTCACTTGGGATTTCAGAGGTACGTAGATTGATTTAGCGTTCGAGGATGCCCGGGCGACTCCCAGCCCCAGGTTTAGTAGGGGCAAATTTAGGACTTCTGGTCTAGGGTTTAGTTTTATTGGGCCGGTTTGGGGGATAGGCTAATTTGGGTCAGTCTGCCCTAATCCAGAAGCCCGAAACCTTATGGCGGTTGGCGGTGTCGGGCTAAGCCACGCTGGCGTGTGTCGCTGCGTCACCGGGTGAAGCAGGCCATGTCCTGAGCTGTATTATGAATGGTGAGGCTCTATTCCAGTTTTCATATTGAACTCTAAACCCTAAACTGAACGATTTTTTGGGGTGTTAACAGCCTTCGAGAATGAGCTATATTATCAGGGTTTCTCAAATTTTTATTGGGGCTACATCGCGTTTGGGGTTTGATAAAATCTCGGTACAAACGGCCTAAACCGGTTGCGGGACATGCTATGATGGTGACAGGTTGCACCACTTAAATAGTCACCTGACTGACTCTCTTGTATGAAAGTGTTGAGGCACCTGCATCAAACGGCATCTCAAACAGAGGTTGCTGTAAAGCTCGTTCTACAGGAGGGGCCAAGCAGATTTCATCTCATCACGGGGGAGACCACAACCAAGGGGGAAGCTACCGTATTGTATGTGAGACAGCTGCTGCTATGTGCACCTATGATGCTAAGCACCAATCTCAGCCGCTAACGCACGAGGGATCATGAGGCTTCGCAAGCGTGTTGTTCCGAAAGCTCTGCTGGTTGAGCACTTGCAAACAATGAGCCTTAGTCTTGCGGTCACGAGAAAAAATCTCCTTCAAGCCGACACCCTAAACAACACATCAATCTGACACTGAGCCCGGACACCCTTGACCGCAAACCCCAGTCCAAACGTTTTGAAATCCCGTTCAATTAGTCAGGTCGTCATGCAGTAGACCGCGAAACGCCTACATCCCAAAGTTGTTGATTGCCAAGCTGCCTCACCGGCATTCACCACGAACTGAGCCTGGAATTGGTTTCGGGTACATGCGTGCCGACACATTATGTAGAAAAAGGAAGTAAAGAAACATGTCTCTCCATGAGTAAGTGGTCTAAAGATCACGGTAAGAAACAATATGAACAACATCTGCAATGTATCTGCAAGTCTGAGTATTTAAGAATCTATCTACCTTTCCACCTGCCCATCCGCCCATCCAATCAATCCATCCATCAATCTTTCCATGTATCCATCTGTCGATCTACCTCTAGATGAGCTCTCGATCTATGTGTCTCCCTAGCTAGCTAGCTAACTACAAACCTATCAACCTATCCTCCCTCTCTCTCTCTATTATGTGTGTGTGCATGTGTATCTATGTTTATCATCTATGCCTTTTTCGATCTGTATTTCATCAGTTATCAGTTTTCTACGCTCTACAGTCGACTGTCTATCCATCGGGTGTGGGTGAGCGATGCCCACAGAAATGCTTGCGGGAACCCAGCTCCAAAGTAAGTGGAATCCAAGCATGTTGGCACTATACACCCTGCTCCTGAAAACAGTTCTAGGCAGGTCAGATTGACAGGGGTTCTGTCACGAGGTCGTGCCTGTGCATGTTGTTTTGAAGCCTTCTGCCAAAACTTCGCGCAGACAGCAGCGTACCCTTCCAGCCGAGACCAACCTGCGAATCCTAAACCCCACCCTAAACCCTAAACCCCTTGCGCGAGGTCCCTGGAGCTTAAGGCCACCGGCAAGTAACAACAATCCCAGCAACAAAGAAGCAGGAAAACTGATACGGGAGCTATGGGAAAGAGGAGACCCCAACATAGCCTGGACCCTAGCTCGCAGGATCAGAACTTAACAGCAGTATAAGGAGCCCTAAGTAAGGCACCCAAAATCTTGTTGATCTTAGAGCCCCTCCGTAGCATGATCTTCAAACGCAAATGGCCACCATCCCCAAAAGGTGATCCCTAAATTTACCCATAGGCTCCATAGTAGTGCCGTTTGGGGGTTCATATTTAGAACCCTATAAGGTAATCCCAAAAAGGAACTACTATGGAGCCTATGGGTAAACCCTCAACCGTAAACATCTATAGACCTTAAACATCTAAACGAGTCAAACGAGAACACCTTTCAACCAAAACCCCTCAAACCCTGAGGCCTTAAGCCTTAACCACCAATACCCTTAAACCAATAAGCCATAAATTATTTCATATCTGCACTAATAGAACTGGATATAATTTTTATATTGCGTGCCACACAATATAAAATTATATCCAATTCTATTCTCTTGTACTATACCATCAACCCTTCGACCCTGAACCCGGGGGTCTCGTGAGGGTGCCAAGGTACCCAGAGACTCCAATATCCCTTAATTGCCATACATTAAGGAATATACCTTAAATTATAGTAGGACCCCTAGTATGATTTAAGGTATATTCCTTAATTAAGGGATATTGGAGCCGCTGGGTAGGAGTTATCAAGAAGTCTGGGTTGCAAACAAACCTTTAGCCATGTAAATACTCGGATCAGGGTTCGGGGTTTGGTGTGCGGAGTTAAACTTTTACAACCCGAAAACCTGAGCTGTCTAGATTCTAGGGGCATGAGGGCTATGCCCTACAAACCCTAAACTGTTCAGGTTTGGTTTTCGGGTTTTGGGAGAATGAGCCTGCTGCTTTTGAGTGCGTGTGCGTGGCTGGAACCTCGGGCACGCAACCAGTTGCTTCCAGGACCCGGGGCAGAGTTGTGATCAAGATGGTAGTAAGGGTAACTCGGTGTGCATGTCTGTATGACACATGAACACACACGTACGTACATATGTATGTATGCATGTATGCATGCATGTGTATATATATATATATATAGAGTATACATATATGTATGCAGCACATGTACATATACATAGCGACACATACGGTTCTTAGGGGCTCTGCATAAGACATATACATATACAGAAATCAAATGATCCACTTGAAGCCTTGCGGCTTACTACGTCTTGCCGAGAGCCTGGGGAGTCTACGTTGCCCAGAGAGCCCAATACCCCTTAATTAAGGAATATGGCTTAAATGATATAGGGCTTCATATTATGGTTTAAGCCATACTCCTTAATTCAGGGGTATTGGGCTCTCTGGGTGGCTTTGAGGTTTGAAGTCCAGTGGTTCAATATAGGGGCTTTCATAATTAGAATAGGATTTTGGCGCCCACTATACTATCTATATTTATGACAAGGAACCCCAAAAATAGTATCAGTAATTATCAAGGCCCCTATGTTATAATACCTTATAGATCCCCTTATAGTATCCCTTATAGACCCTCTAAAGGAACCCTAACAACCCTATAGGTAATTATTTAGGCCTCTATATTAGGAGTTCGGCGTTGGGTTTTCGGGCCTTTGCTCTGATCGTCGGGTTGGCGCTTTGGGGCGTTGCTTCGGCGCACGAGCCACGGGCTTTAGGGCTTCGACTCTTAGGCTTCGGGATGTGGGCCTCAACTTAGATGGGACTTCGTAAGTAGCTAGGGCTATAGATATTGTAACTATATTCGTATCATATGTATATATATATATACATGTATATATAGATAGATAGATAGATATAGATATACTTATAACCCGACTTACTAAGTCCCATGATCTTCTGAGTAGGCTTAGCGCTTCAGGGGTTGAAGGTAAGGAACAGGGTCCAAAACGCAAGAGGGACAAACAGCGCTGCTGCTATATACGCTTACTAAAGCCTGTCCAAGAATCGAGTCTGCCTTGAACAGGGTTTAGGAGTTTAGGGTGGCCTTACACTACCATCTCAAAACCATTTCCAAAGCCAACCGAAACGTGCAACAGATATAGGAGTACCAATAACCCCAACCATGAACCCAGTTTGTGGCAACCGACCCTCTACTTCCAGACTCAAACCCAAAGCCCTGCGCCGCGAAGCCCTTCACGCGAAACCCTAAAACTCTGCCCTAAACCCTGAAAGCCTAATCCTAAAAGCATAGAATGCCTTAGGTGGTCAGTTTAGGGTTTAGGGTCAGGGCATCGTTCTTGCCCAGGCACTGGCACTCGGCGAAGTAGAAGGGAATCCGAGGACCCTCTTCGGCGGCCTCTGATTTGCACACCCGGTTGCCACAGCCATACCAAGCCCGAAAGTCCAAACCCTGAAGCACTAGAAACTTGAATCCTAAAGCCATAACGGAACTGTCTTGCAGACTGAATACCTGAAATCTGTCACCCCCTCAGCCCAAACCCTAAACTACTTCTAAACCCTGAACCGCAAAACCCTGAGTCACCAAGGTGCCTTGAACCCCGAATCCCAAAACCCCATACCCTTCCCAAAGCCCCGTACCCTTCCAGAAATATCACGCGTAACTTAGTACGGAGGCCTTATTTTTTTAAGCAAGGAATCTTGAGGAATATGATGACAAAAGCCGGCCTTTTTTCCGCTCACTGCGGGGATGCCTCCACCGCCAGAAGAGTGCGGTTGAGATCGGGCTTTCGGGTTCCCAGAGACTCCAATATCCCTTAATTAAGGAATATTCCTTAAATTATAATAGGATCCCTAATGTGATTTAAGGAATATTCCCTAATTAAGGGACATTGAAGTCTCTGGGGTTTAGTGGATTGAGGGCAAATGGTTTGGTGCTTGCGGTAGGGGGTATGGGATCACTACACGCATACTTCCGCATACTTCGCGTCGACGGTTGTTGGGATACTGTAGGGGCCTTAATAATTAGAATAGGGTTTCGGGGCTTCCTTATTATAGCCCCTACATGAAACATTGCAGGTTGAGATGGCTTTCGAACATGGGTCGTTGGGCCGCGTGGAAGCTGCTGGCTGACTCTCTAGCCAAATGCACGGTGTTCAAAGGAGGCCCTCATATAGTATAACGCAATAAGCGACATACAATTTATATAGTATAGTAGAGTATCTGTGGCATAATTCAGTACGTATAGTATACATTTAATATAGTATAGTATAAGAAAGTATAACTAGACCGGGGTACAGTACGTGGTACGACTTGCTGGGGGGGGGGGGGGGGGGGNAGGCGGTGTGTTTAAATTAAGGTTTATGATGAACCGGAATTGCCGAATGAGGGGGGGGGGAGCGGGTTGAAGATACATGATGTACCGCAACTGCCGCAACATGAGGGGCCTAGTGCCATCTGTAGCTGCCCGGGCTTTTTCATGCAAATCTGTTCACTTTGGCTATGCAAATGTCCGTGGCTTAGAAACCACAGGAGATAACCATTTTTAGGGTTCGGGGTTGAGTCTTGGGGTGTGGGGTATGGGTTTATAGAACTGGTGGGGCTTTGCGAGGTTTCTGGTGTGTGCCAACCTGAACGTTAAGATTCTTCTTATGCTTCTGGTAACGGACGATACCACTACACCGGGAAGACACCCACGATACCACTATGCCGGGAAAGACAAGAGCCAGAGGCTTACTCATGATGACGGGAATGCAGGAAGCAGTCACAGCAAGTCTAATCGTCTATTTTTTTTGCCGCCAATGAGAATGAAGGCCAGTAGGAATGCCAGTGCGCAGGAATGATGAAGGCGACGATGGTGGGACCGGCAACACTAGAAATGATGGGAAACAAATTAAATTAAAGACATCAGAATCAGAGCCTTGCGGACAGGAATTTTCATTTCGTAGCCACAAGAGCACCCGTATCACTAGCATGATAAAAGTAAACACCAAACCTGTGGCAGTACCAGGTGTTACTACTAGGTGGGGCGGTCGGGTCCTGACTGGAATGGAAGCCGTGGTGGTAGTGTGGCTCGCACTGGTATTGAGGATTTTGTCTGGGGGTACAACCAGCGCGCAGAGTCTGAAACCACCTGCGACATTGCGAACCTGTGATGAAGCGACCCAGGCGCCGTGTTTCCCGCACAACACCCAAAACAAAAGAATGCAGCGACCCCTATACAGACAGTACTTCCTTGTGGGACACCCTGGGATGACTATGAGTTCATGAACCCTGAACTCAACAACTTCTAATGGTCGTCACGTGCCGGCTAGAAGGGCACCGGTACCTAAACCGGACAGAAAACCGCAAACCTCAAAACTTTCTTGTGTAAAGCTGTTTTACAATGAGCCCTACTGAATCCTTAAACCCAAAGCCCTTAACCCCGAAGCCCTAAAACCTTATAAACCCTCCACCCCAAACAACCCCCCAAACCTGTGAACCCCGAACCCCCCGGGTCTGATACCTGCTTCTTCTTTCGACGCTGGCTGCGAGCTCCTGTTTTGTTTTGATCTCCGGGTGTGTGTTTAGATCTGGGGTTCCACTGTGAGGGCCTTCAATGATTAGAATACGGTCCCCAGAAGGATGCCACTCGTACAAGTGAGGACCACCAAGGGTGCCTAAGAAACGCACAACCCCCCCTCCCCCCCCCAAGTACAAAATGCGGCCGGGGAAATTGTCCAGGGCCTTCGTGCCGCAAGCCATTCGCTCGGAGCCTGCGCAAGGATAGTTTGGTTCAAAAGCAATACCGCTTTCCATCCGCTGGGTTTTCAGGGTTCACGGTTTCACCACTCGTTTCTGCGTCTTTGGGGTTGGGGTTCCCTGGCTAGGTGTAAACAAGTTGATGGTGTTGCACTGTAACTGTGAGCGAAAAGAACCAAGCAAAGCTTGTGTGGCTTGAGTCGGTCCCAGTAAATACCCGGAGACTCCAAAACCCCTTAATTGAGCAATCTACCTTAAATCCTATAAGGGTTCCTATACGAATTTAAGGGTTAGTCCTTACTTAAGGGATTTTGGAGTCTCTGGGGAGTCATCTTTGGGGCTGCGTTGGCCTCTGACAGGGTTTTACAAATATTCGAAAATGAGATCCTGTCAGGCCCAATAAGGGGAAATAGGAAAGGTCCCAAAGGCCTACATAGATAAGATCAGGACTCGCAGCCACTGCTTCCTGCGGCGGGGAAGTTGCTGCTTTGCCTGCGCAAAACAGTTCTACTTCCAATTCAAAGTCGGTGTTCTCATACAAAACAAAGCAAGGCCAACCAAGCAAGCTGTGCCCATCATGCGAAAGATGGTGTGGTTGGTGTGTTCAGCATGCAGCCCTCAGTGTGGTGCATGACTCGATGTTTAATCATCTGGGTCGCGAACAATACTGGTTCTTCACGCTCTCCAAGCACATCGACAACCAACATCCGGCATCCCGCCCAAGACAAGGCAAGCGGAGCTGAACACCTGATGCTACACGTGACCCAAGACCTTATAAGCGCAACCTGATCTAACGGAATCTCAAGTGATTCTCGGCCGGGCCGAGCAACTGCACGCTGCAAGTGGTCAGAGAAATCCGCTAAGATGACAGTTCACGCCACTGGGAGCAACCCTTGGGTCAGTCCCTGCACGAGTGTGTAACAAGATCGGTCTCATCANCCAAGGTGGACTAATCAAGCTGTGCCCATCATGCGAAAGATGGTGTGGTTGGTGTGTTCAGCATGCAGCCCTCAGTGTGGTGCATGACTCGATGTTTAATCATCTGGGTCGCAAACAATGCTGGTTCCTTCACGCTCTCCAAGCACATCGACAACCAACATCCGGCATCCCGCCCAAGACAAGGCAAGCGGAGCTGAACACCTGATGCTGCACGTGACCCAAGACCTTATAGGCGCAGCNAACATCCGGCATCCCGCCCAAGACAAGGCAAGCGGAGCTGAACACCTGATGCTGCACGTGACCCAAGACCTTATAGGCGCAGCCTGATATAACGGAATCTCAAGTGATTCTCGGCCTGGTCGAGCAACTGCACGCTGCAAGTGGTCAGAGAAATCCGCTAAGATGACAGTTCACGCCACTGGGAGCAACCCTTGGGTCAGTCCCTGCACGAGTGTGTAACAAGATCGGTCTCATCATTCGAACTCCAATACCCGAATCCGTGTCCTCCTGCAGTTCAATCCAAGGTGGACTAATCAAGCTGTGCCCATCATGCGAAAGATGGTGTGGTTGGTGTGTTCAGCATGCAGCCCTCAGTGTGGTGCATGACTCGNCCAAGGTGGACTAATCAAGCTGTGCCCATCATGCGAAAGATGGTGTGGTTGGTGTGTTCAGCATGCAGCCCTCAGTGTGGTGCATGACTCGATGTTTAATCATCTGGGTCGCAAACAATACTGGTTCCTTCACGCTCTCCAAGCACATCGACAACCAACATCCGGCATCCCGCCCAAGACAAGGCAAGCGGAGCTGAACACCTGATGCTNGATGTTTAATCATCTGGGTCGCAAACAATACTGGTTCCTTCACGCTCTCCAAGCACATCGACAACCAACATCCGGCATCCCGCCCAAGACAAGGCAAGCGGAGCTGAACACCTGATGCTGCACGTGACCCAAGACCTTATAAGCGCAACCTGATATAACGGAATCTCAAGTGATTCTCGGCCTGGCCGAGCAACTGCACGCTGCAAGTGGTCAGAGAAATCCGCTAAGATGACAGTTCACGCCACTGGGAGCAACCCTTGNGCTGCAAGTGGTCAGAGAAATCCGCTAAGATGACAGTTCACGCCACTGGGAGCAACCCTTGGGTCAGTCCCTGCACGAGTGTGTAACAAGATCGGTCTCATCATTCGAACTCCAATACCCGAATCCGTGTCCTCCTGCAGTTCAATCCAAGGTGGACTAATCAAGCTGTGCCCATCATGCGAAAGATGGTGTGGTTGGTGTGTTCAGCATGCAGCCCTCAGTGTGGTGCATGACTCGNCCAAGGTGGACTAATCAAGCTGTGCCCATCATGCGAAAGATGGTGTGGTTGGTGTGTTCAGCATGCAGCCCTCAGTGTGGTGCATGACTCGATGTTTAATCATCTGGGTCGCAAACAATACTGGTTCCTTCACGCTCTCCAAGCACATCGACAACCAACATCCGGCATCCCGCCCAAGACAAGGCAAGCGGAGCTGAACACCTGATGCT
>BGNK01001051.1:176727-192621 GCA_003297005.1 Symbiodinium sp. clade A Y106
GATGTTTAATCATCTGGGTCGCAAACAATACTGGTTCCTTCACGCTCTCCAAGCACATCGACAACCAACATCCGGCATCCCGCCCAAGACAAGGCAAGCGGAGCTGAACACCTGATGCTACACGTGACCCAAGACCTTATAAGCGCAGCCTGATATAACGGAATCTCAAGTGATTCTCGGCCTGGCCGAGCAACTGCACGCTGCAAGTGGTCAGAGAAATCCGCTAAGATGACAGTTCACGCCACTGGGAGCAACCCTTGGGTCAGTCCCTGCACGAGTGTGTAACAAGATCGGTCTCATCATTCGAACTCCAATACCGAATCCGTGTCCTCCTGCAGTTCAATCCAAGGTGGAATAATCAAGCTGTGCCCATCATGCGAAAGATGGTGTGGTTGGTGTGTTCAGCATGCAGTCCTCAGTGTGGTGCATGACTCGATGTTTAATCATCTGGGTCGCAAACAATACTTGTTGCTTCATGCTCTCCAAGCACATCTACAACCAACATCCGGCCTGTTCCCGAGACAATTCAAGCAGAGCTGCGTACCTGATGCTGTGTATGTTGAATTAATTATAAGATTTTCTGGACTGTGCAAATTGGAAACCAGCCTAGAATCCGTTTACCATGTTTCTATCGCGTGTTTTATCACTTGGGGTTATGTCTATGCTTTTGCAAACTACCCTTACTTACTTTACCTTCACTTATCATCGTCCATGGGATGAGTGGGGCAAGGGGTGCACGGGCCACCGGACGGTAAGGCTGCAGCTGGGGACAAAGATCGGACAAGGGGGAGCACACGCCACTGGCACCGGAATGTCAGCCGAGCCGCCGGGCCGGCCCCGGGGGGCCGGCACAGGCCCATGTGCACATGTACATATGTACACACATATGTATGTGCATATATATATATATGTACAAAGGTATTTAAGTTTCTGTGTACATAGTTAAATCCCCAACAACGTGAAAATCGCACTTTCACCGGGCAAGCCGGCCTCGTTGGACTTCTAATCATTCACTGATCGTTTTTTTATGGTTTATTCATCATGTTTGTGACGGTTATCGTGTCTTTATCATGTTCTTATCCTTCCGAATTCGACGTATCTTTTTTTGAAATATGTTTCGTATCGTTCCGGTTTCGGAGTAACGTTTTTCGTTTATCAGTTTATCATCTTTAATCGTTCCGGGCTCGGGGTGTAATTCCTTTTTCATTCTGGGAATTGCCACGATCTGTGTCTCTTTGCTTTGCGCCCATGTTCGGCAAGGCTGGCGGCTTGACAAGATTTGGCAAGTTAGCAATGGATTTTGACTCCTCGCCGAGGTTGATCTGGACTTTGGGACCAGACCAAACCAAAGATAAATCGTAACCACCCAGAACCAGATTCAGACACGATGCAGCTGGTACTCAATGACAAACACCGACCCTACCGAAAAGACAACACACATGGTAATTAAACCTATATCAATGTCACGAGTGTCTACGGGACAAACTCTTAAGCGCATGACTCAAGACCTCATAAGCACAACCTGCTATGACAGAATGCTCAAGTGATTCTCGGCCTGGCCGAGCAACTGCACGCTGCAAGTGGTCAGATCGGTTTCATCCTTCGAACTCCAATCAGGACCCATGTCATCAGGCAATTCAATCCAAGGTGGAATAATCAAGCTGTGTCCATCATGCGAAAGATGGTGTGGTTGGTGTGATCAGCATGCTGTCCTCAGTGTGGTGCATGACTCGATGTTTAATCATCTGGGTCGCGAACAATACTGGTTCCTTCACGCTCTCCAAGCACATCGACAACCAACATCCGGCATCCCGCCCAAGACAAGGCAAGCGGAGCTGAACACCTGATGCTGCACGTGACCCAAGACCTTATAGGCGCAGCNAACATCCGGCATCCCGCCCAAGACAAGGCAAGCGGAGCTGAACACCTGATGCTGCACGTGACCCAAGACCTTATAGGCGCAGCCTGATATAACGGAATCTCAAGTGATTCTCGGCCTGGCCGAGCAACTGCGCGCTGCAAGTGGTCAGAGAAATCCGCTAAGATGACAGTTCACGCCACTGGGAGCAACCCTTGGGTCAGTCCCTGCACGAGTGTGTAACAAGATCGGTTTCATCATTCCAACTCCAATTCCGATCCGTGTCCTCCTGCAGTTCTATCCAAGGTCGACTAATCAAGCTGTGCCCATCATGCGAAAGATGGTGTGGTTGGTGCGTTCAGCATGCAGTCCTCAGTGTGGTGCATGACTCGATGTTTAATCATCTGGGTCGCAACAAAACTTGTTGCTTCATGCTCTCCGAGCACATCGACAACCAAGACAACCAACATCCAGCACCCTGCCCAAGACAAGCCAAGCAGGTGCTGAACACCTGATGCTGCGCATGACCCAAGACCTCATAAGCGCAACCTAATATGACAGAATGCTCAAGTGGTCAGAGAAATCCGCTAAGATCACTGTTCACGCCACTGGGAGCAACTCTTGGGTCAGTCCCTGCACGAGTGTGTAACAAGATCGGTTTCATCATTCCAACTCCAATTCCGATCCGTGTCCTCCTGCAGTTCAATCCAAGGTCGACTAATCAAGCTGTGCCCATCATGCGAAAGATGGTGTGGTTGGTGTGTTCAGCATGCTGTCCTCAGTGTGGTGCATGACTCGATGTTTAATCATCTGGGTCGCGAACAATGCTTGTTTCTTCTTGCTCTCCTGGCAGATCGACAACCAACATCAGTCATCCTGCCCAGGACACGCTAAGGAGGTGCTGAATTCCAGATGCTTGGTGCAACCTGGTTGAATCGCAGTCAAGGCCAGCAATTGCTTGCTTCCAGTGGTCAAAAGAAATCCGGTGAGATGACTGGGAGCAAAACTCGGGACCGTTCCTGCACAAATACGTACCAGGATTGGCGAGACAAGTATGCCGCCACCTTGCCACAGCAAGGCCAACGAACAAACGAGTGCCATCATGCGAAAGATGGTGTGGTTGGCCTCACAAATGATCGAGTGCAGTCTTCGCGGATTCGAAGGCTGCAGCATTTCCATTGAACCTTCTATCCTACAGCCCAGCAGCTAACATATGAGAGTTTCCGAAAATTGGGGTACCTTATTTTGGGGTCCCTATAATAAGGATCCTACTATTTAGGCTACTATATTAGAGTCCCCTATTGTCGGAAACTCCCATATCTCTCAACTCCAAAGTTTAGACCCCAAGCTCTACACCCTACGCCTGAATCTCACGCCCTGGATGGGGCGCTGCCTTTCCAGTGACGTTGGGCCGGTCCGGCCCGGTTTCGTAGAGTGCCTGCCCGGTAATATATTCTGTGGGTCTGCGGTAGGTATGGACTTCACGGATTCTGGGATTGTTATGCGTGTTGTTCTTTTTATTGCCATGGTTGTATATAAAATAGCATTGGCATTGTTACTAGTATTAACATTGTTCTCATTTTGGCTATATTATATAACTGTTATTGTTACTATCATAATTATCGTCATTATTATTGGATTAGGGTTTAGCTTTCGGGTTTGGCGCTCAAAAGGTTTAGGGTTCTAGAGGTTTCTCTGGCTAAGCGCTTGGTTTTTGAATCGCAGATGGATGTCCCTTCAGCTGGATGGGGTCAACTTCCCTCACAAAATATCGCAGACTGATCTACGAATGCTATACAACCCCTACACCCTCCTCACACACCCTAAACCCTAGTGGTCAACCCTCGACCCCATAGATTCTTAAACTTTAAGTAAAGGCTCCAGAGAAGACACCTGCATTGTCAGCCCAAATGTCGGCCCTCCCAAATCAGTGGGCATGGAGACTTATTGCGGCACAAAGCCGGAAGTGCGAAACCGACCATTGACGCAGGTTTATGTTACGCAGTCCGAATGATCGGAGACCCTCAACTCCTAAGCCCTAAACACTACCTACAGTCTCCATTGTAGTTCCTTTTTTCGTTAGCCAGTGTTATGGTTAGGGCCCTATAATTGAGGTTTTTGTTAACCAAAAAAAGGAACTACAATGGAGACTATAGGTAAATCCTAGGATAGCGTCAGGGATCAATGTAGGACTCAGGGCGTGGGTTCTGTGCGAGCACATGATGCTGAGAAGTGCTGAGCTTGTGGACCACAAAAGAAACCTAGTATAGGGGCATCAATAATTACAATAGGGTTCCTTTAAAGGAGTCTACATAAGGGCTACTATAAAGGATACTATAAGATAGGGGCCTTAACAATTAGAATAGGGTTTGGGCCCTATTATACTATACTTATAGTAAGGAACCACCAAAATAGTACATACTGGTAATTATGTAGGCGCCTATAGTAAGTTTCAACCTCTTTGATATCTGCATAACAGTGCCCTTACCCCGAGCGTTGGCCACAAATCTGTGTAGATGCTAGAACGTACACCCTAGACCTGGCTTAGAAAACCAAAGAGCGCGTTTCGAAGATGCACATTGCCCTTTCCCCGGTTTGCACAGCCAGTACGAGTTGCAGCGGTTTTGCCATAATAGGGATGTACAGTAAGTCATTAGTTCATATGGTTTCTTTATAAGGCTAGATCGTAGACCCTCGGCCCCCCCCCCAAAAAAAAAAAAAAATGCTAACACAGTCTGTGCCAGAAAACCCTGTTTTGATTATTGCGGCACCTCAAGCAAGCCGTGCCAGAACCCTTTCAAGGAACCCTAGGCCTGTCTACAAGAACTGCGACCCAGCATTCTACGGTCCGAACTCCTAAAGTTTCAGGTTTATGGCGTTGGGTTTAAGGCTTTCAGGTTAAAGGTTTTTGAGTGTCTACAATTCAAGATTCCTGGGTGCACGGGTTGTTGGCGGACGCATGGCAACCATCAGCTACAGAGGCCAGTCGCTAGTAGGGCTCATGATAACAAAGGGTTCTCACGGTTTAGGGTTTAGGGTTCAGGATTTGGGCAGTTTCCGAAAACAGGGGACTCTAATATAGTGCCCTAAATAGTAGGATCCTTATTATAAGGGCCCCAAAATGAGGTACCCCTATTTTCGGAAACTCCGCCAAAGGTTTAAGGGGTTCGGGTGGAGGGCTTCGGGGTGAAAGACCTGGAGGACCCTCTTGGGTTTGTTTCTTCTGCCGTCTGCCTAAGAGGATCCAGAGAGCCCCACACCCCTTAATTAAGGAATATAAGGGTTCCTTAAAGGGCTCCTTAAAGGGATCTATACGGGTTCTATAAGGGAATTAAGGAATATGGCTTAAACTATATAGGGCTTCATATTATGATTTAAGCTATATTCCTTACTTAAGGGGTATTGGGCTCTCTGGAGACTTCAGGGTGTAACGATAGGTGCTTCTGTAGTTTACCGGGCGAACAGAGGGTTTCCCAAGATCCTGAACCCTTTAAACCCCTTGGCTTGCGCCTCAAAGCGGGACAAGTCGTAGACAGACATGGTCGCTGCCCAGGCAAATCCCGAAAACCGTGGCGACTTCGTTCGCGTCTACAGGTACTACGGGCTGAGGCTGTGCGATAAGGAGTGCAGAGTGGGGGGCGAGGGCTGAGGGGTTCATGAAGCTCCCATGCCGTGGCCCAAGCCTACGACCACAACATGAACATCGTAAGCATAATCGAATGTGCGGAGAGCAAACCGTGCATTTCAATCACTTCGGAGGATGCGCATGGCCATGTGTTATGGCAGCAGGTAGCTTTCAGAGCAGAGTGGCTGCACATGAACCATCTTCAAGGCCATGCTCAAGGCTCGGAGCTTCATTTAGAAAGCTTAGGAGCTAAGGCTTTAGGATTTCAGGTTTAGGGGTGGGGGGTATGCTATGTTTGGAGAGCTAGAGCTTTCTGCGTCATGCGGATCAGTCTTGCGACCCAACAAATTCAAGGCTTCTGACCGGGCACGCAGCTGCACCTTCGAAAGAACCAGCCGCAATGAAACGAGGACCGATTGAAATGCATTAGTTATCCTAAACCCAACGTTATGATCATACTAGTACTAATGGTCGTGCTATTTAGTGGGAGGTAGACTAGCAGCTTGACTAGCAGCCGTTGTAAGAGTACTGGCAGAAGGATGCTGCAGATGAATACCTCGCTCATGGCTGGTGTGTGAATCAGTGCTGAGGGCTCCAATTGGAGAGTCTAGCGCAGCTTGGGGCCAAGCATTTAGGGTTGCGGTTTGCTCAAGGGTTTTGGAGAACGGTTGCCAAGTCTTAGTCAAAGCCTTCACCAGACGGCTACATCCGACCTGTATCTTCCCGAACCCGCTACAGTACATCAAATCCTTGACAAACCCGTACAACGCCACCCAAAACCCGTTTGGACCCCTTTTACACAACCTTATACAGTCGTAGAAGGCCTCCCAGGAAACTTTCGTTCAGACTCTGCCGCAAGCCAGCAAAGCGGCTGGGCCTTGACATGTTCTAGAGTTTCTATACATTATCAGGATTCTATTTGTCGGCTTTGATTTACATGCCGGGTGTCTATACAGGCAGCAACTATAGGGTTTCGTAAGGTGCCTTTAAAGGGTTAGGGCATGAGGGTTGCGGGTGTTACGATTTATCTAGGATCCCCAAACCCTAACCCCTAAACCCCTAAACCCTAAACCCTAAACTCCCTAAACCCCACACCCCAAACCCTAAACCCTACACCCCACAAAGGTTTCGCCACTTGGACTCCAAAGCCCTACGCGGGCTTAGGGCCAGGGCTGAGGTCCTCAATCAGCCCAGAGAGCCCAATACTCCTTAATTAAGTAAGGAATATAAGGGTTCCTTAAAGGGCTCCTTAAAGGGATCTATAAGTGTTCTATAAGGGAAGTAAGGAATATGGCTTAAATTATTTAGGGCTTCATATTATGATTTAAGCTATATTCCTGAATTAAGGGGTATTGGGCTCTCTGGGCAGAGGCCGGAGTATGCTTTCGATCGGCTTGGGTACGAGCCGTTAACATAGGTAAGCTGAACGCAATAGTATGCAGACATGCCCACCCCAAGGCCACCCAAACACTACTCACAGCAAGCCAAAACCGAGCCAGCCAAAAACTAAGCCAACACCATGAAACAAACTGGATTTCGCAACTTATGTTTTACGTGGGGGGTACGTTCTGGACCGAAGGGCCCTGTCATTGATTTGCCGATCCTCGGCTTCGAGGGGAACAATCCGTATCCAGTTAGAGCCAACACCATGAAACAAATTGGATTTCACAATTTAGGTTTTGCGTTGGGGGTATGCTCTGGGCCGCAGGGCCCTGTCATCGATTTGCCGATCTTTGGTGAAGGGTTGGGAGCCGCCCCGCCCCAAGTCTTGAAAGGTTGAGGGCTCCGGCGCCTCCNCTGGGGGGCCTCCAAACCCTTGTCCATTTGGAGGGTTGGGGGGGGGGCGGCCTTCCGAGAGCAGAAATTGTCGGGTTTAGGGGTTTCGGGGTTTCGGGGTTTAGGGTTTAGGGTTACGGGTTTGGGGTTTGGGGTTTAGGGTTTAGAGGTTTGGGGTTTAGGGTTTAACTAAGGAATATAGCTTAAAGCATAATATGGAGCCCCTAATGATTTTTTGGTATATTCCTTAATCAAGGGGTATTGGGCTCTCTGGGAGGTTGAGGGATGAGGGTTGACATGACGCCTGAAATTGCTGACGGTACTAGGTTCGGCTTGTTCTTATGGTTTGTAGTTTTGTAACGTCTTGTCTAGGTTAGGATTGGGCACGCAAGGAACCCATTACCACGGAACCTCGTTGAGACTTACTTCGGAACAGACGTCGAGGTTTTTGAAGTGCGAGAACGCATCCCTGACATCCTCATTGACGATAGGCTCCGCCGAGTGCCGCAACCTCCCAGACCCCACCTGAAAAAGATAGGGTGTAGGGCCGGGGTTTGCAGTTTAGGGGTCTAGGCATACGGGATTAGGGGTGAGGGTTCACGGCTTTAGGGGTCAGAATGAAAGCCGACCCTGTGGTTCGGAGCTCGAAGCCCCGAACTGGTGCCCCCTGAGGCGCCAGCGAGGATGCCACGGCCTGCAGGCAGGAACTGGAGGGGCTAATACATTTATTATATCTATAAAAGCAATACCCATATAATGAATTATGTATCTTATCAAACCACAGCAAAGGAGCGAACCATGAGACCTTGGATGTCCGGCAGTGTTGAGCTTCGTGTCTAAACGCGAAAGCCACTGGTTCTGCGCATTCTTAAACGGAAATCTCAGCGCTGAATGCTCGCTGTTGTTGAAGAGGCGAAGATGATGGTGATGATGATGGTGATGATGATGATGATGATAATGATGATCGTGATGGTGATGGTGGTGATGATGACGGTGGTCATGGTTGGGATGCTGCTGCTATGCTGATGATGATGACGCCGATGATGAAGATGAATGAAAGTAGTGGTTACAATGATAGTAGTAGAAATAATATTATTCACAACACTGACAATAATACTAGAAATGGGAAAACTGCTGGTGGTGGCGGCACGGTGTTGGTTGCGGTGGCAATGCTCCTCATGACGGTCATTATCATCATGGCCGACGTTTCCCCGTAGCAGCAGTAGTAGCATTGCTGCGTCTCTCACCGTCATCATCATAGCAAGTACTATTCCAAGGACGGTGGCGACTGCTACTGTTACTGTTGCTGCCAAAGCTACTTCTACACCGTAGAAAAGCTGTGCTTTTGATCCGGCTGCTACCGCTGCAACCCCTGGTACTGAACTCTGTCCTCAGTGTCTCCATAGTGCTTGTACGATTGTAACTGCCATTGGTATCACTGTCATGAACATCACCCTTGCCATTACAAAGTGCTGATCACGATTCAAGTTCGGTCGTTCCAAATTCATCAGCCTCAGGTACGACGATCGCTAGAAGCCCAGTTACCTGCACAACAAGATACTGTCCCGGTATGATTTTGCTGACCACACCATAGTAGCAGGTAACCCTTCATGTAGGCAACTGGGCTTCTAGCCATTGCTGGTATACTGCTTGATTATCAGAGGCATTGGCTCTCTGGGGTTTAGGGATGCTTGTCTCTGCTATTGACCCTCAACTCAACTCTTGGTATGATTGCTGTCAGAGCTCCCGACAAGTCCTACACAACGCGATCGAAAAGCCTGCCAAACTGCAAAAACCATCAAAACCTTTAACCTGCTCACTACGTCCTCGTTCGAGAAGTACACCTAAAAGTCCTTACAAATCCACGATAGAACCCTTATTGCTGCAGAGCCCTCAATATGCCCCTGTCATACGCCCTAAATCCTAAACAAGGCCTGAACCCCAAACCCTTAACTCTAAATCCCCAACCCCGGCCTAAACCCCAAACCCTAAACCCCATAATTGTAGGGTTTTGGGGCCCCGTATACTATAATTACATTAATAAGGCACCCCCAAATAGTATGGGTAATTATTTGGGAGTTTCCAAAAATAGGGGACCCTAAAATAGTACCCTAAATCATAGGATCCTTATTATAAGGACCCCAAAATAAGGTACCCCCCTATTTTTGGAAACTCCCAAAGCCTAAACCCTAAACCAGGCCTCCGAGTCGCTGCGGTCGCGACTGACAGAGGCTTTCGAAGGCTTTAAAAGGGCTCAAAGAGGGGGCGGACAGTACCCAGAGAGCCCAATACCCCTTACTTAAGGAATATAGCTTAAATCGTAATATGAAGCCCTATACATATATATATATATAATTTAAGCCGTATTCCTTAATTAAGGGGTATTGGGCTCTCTGAGTATTACAGCTCCTGTAGGGTTTAGGGTTTAGGGTTTAAAGCTTAGGGTTTAGGTATAAGGCTTCATGGACTTCTTTAAAGGCTTTACAGGGCTTGGGGCTTGAGGCTTGTGGGCTCATATTTGGTGAAAATTCAGGGCTTCAGGGTGTAGGGCTTTACCCAAAAAACAAGTGCGCACGTAAGCAAAAATCAGGGTAGGGCTACTCACGTTGAGATTGGCTTTAGAACCCCGTGCAGTAGAACGACCCTCGTGATCGACATCTCACGCCTCGAACCCCGAAACCCTGCAACCCTACAGTGTCCGCATTCAGCAAAGATTGAGAGGTCATGTCGACCAGCATTTTGGGCGAGCAAGATGACAGATGGAGAGGATGTTCCACCCTCTACCGCAAACCCTAAAACCCTAATCCAACCCTGCTTGAAGCCAACATTGACATGGAACCTGAAATCTTTCCCGGCATAGGCTATCGTACTTTGAGAAGCGGACTAATTTGCGTGCCAACTTCGGGAACTACAGCCCCAAACCCCAGCACGTTTCAAACTCCTAGGTCTGGCAACCAAAGCTCAAACGCTCAATGCTGACCACGGAAACCTCTGAGCCCGAAAAAGCTAAACCCTAAACCCCACTGCATACCTAAATCTCTAACCTGTGAAGCCCATACCCTGAACGCGGACCCTAATCCTACCTAAATTGACCTAAATTCTCCATTGTAGTTCCTTGTTCTTTGGTTTCTGGACCCCGGCCAGGAGATGGGTTGATCTCACAAGGGTGGACCGCGGGTACTACAGGGGCCTGCATGATTGCAAATGCTATCGTTATAGGGCTCCTTATCCCGATCATTCTTCGGGCCCCGACACTAACCCTTAGCGCCCTTTAAAGGAGCCCTTGAAGGAGCTCTATCCTGGGTCCAGCTTTTCGCGCCTCGTCAGGCCCTGGAGAGGTCGAAAGAACAGCAAGTTAGGGATTGGGGTTTAGGGATTTGGGTTTAGGGTATAGGGTAGGGTTTGGAGTTCGAGGTTTTGGGTTTAAGGGTTTCTGGCCGGGTTTAGTGGCATAGCCCCAAGCCTTACCAGCTACCATAGGGACTTTTTAAAAACGATGAGTAAACTAGAAGGCTTTTCGTGTATATACTGGTACAGTTACGAAGGGCATGATTTCTTAAATGTAGGGATAGGAAACGAAAACAGTCAAGTTGAGATATCCCACAACACTCTGAGCCGCGGATTGCCCTGGCAATTCGGAATTTAAGCGTGCGCGCCTAATCTTGAACCATAAGGCACTTAATTGCAGCACAAGGTTCCTTTGCACGGGATCTTCAATTAACAGGCTTTGAAAATGAAGGCTTCTGGACATCGTAGCACAAGGACCAGAAGTGGCTTGGGGTTTCTGATCTCACACGAGTTATGGAATGCCGGGCAGCCCAAAGACAGGGTTTTGGAGCCCATTATACGACAATTATAATAAGAATTCCCCAACATAGTATTGGTAATTATTTAGGTTCCTATAGTAATCAAGACTGTGGGCAGAAGCGGGTATTGAAAAGATCTGCAGCCGGTTCGAAAAGGAGTAAGAACCGACTGAAAGCGCCAAACCCCAAACCCAAACCCTATGTAGATCCTGGGGAAATTTAGGTGTGAACGGAGTGGACCGGAATGCTTCAGCTGCGCAGAGAGGGGACCCTGATCCAGACCCGCAATACCCTTAAACCAAGGACAATAATTACATACATGCATGCATGTTTGCTTGCTGCGTTCGTGCGGACATGCAACGTTTTGCGTGTGTGTGTGTGTGTGTATAGTGTCGCTACAGCCTCGCGACGGACGACGGAAGCCCAGAACCGCTGGCAAAGCCCGACTCCCTATCTAGACCTACTTCATCCCATGAGCCCGGTTGCGGCTTTCCGACCTCGTGGAATGTGGCAGAAAGTGGACCGGGTGAAGACTGCGTGGCGAGGGGGCTTGAAGGATCATATGGAGCCTGAACAGTTGGAGCAGGGTCTCTGGAGTTTTACAGTATACTTGTCGGAATCCGCGGAATCGTACAAGTTGTGTTGGCATCGATGTCAGGGATGGGTTTGGGCTTAGGAATCAAAGCTTCCGGTTACTCTCGTTGATCAATTCTCCAAGTTCGGGGTTTATGCCATTCAAACCAGAAAGCCCGTTTGTACAGTCCTTTTGCCCCTGGACAAGTATGAAAGCCCGAACCCGAAAGAGCCCTCGTCAGGCAATCACTCTCTTACGAAATCGGCCAAATCAAACCACGATGTTAACTGTTGCCTGTAATCCCTTGATTATAGCACGACCCGAAACCATGCAGACCAAAATGCCCATGTTAAGTACTGCATATCCCCGCCACTCCTAGGAAAAATGCCAGCACGCGGATACAATAGTCTGGGCTTGAAAAGGGCTAGGATGGGCTGGGGTAGCATCATCAATCAAGACAGGTATATTGGCTCAAGACAGGTATATTGATGAAGCCAGGGGTGGCAAGCTATATGGCTTCATCTAAACGTTAAACAAAGATACTCATGGGCTATACGGGGCTTAGAAGAATAGTACTTTTGTACAGTAGTGGTGCATTTCTGATGCAGTAGTAGTACAATCCAAAACTCCTCAAATTCAAGACCCAGGCCGATCAAAAATCTCAGAGCAGGCCGAAGCCTCCTCTTGTTCTCAGTTCAGGTTGCCCATTGGCAGAAAAAGAAATTGCAACCAAAATCCGGCGCACATAGGAGAGAATTACACCCACAATGCCGAAATCCTGCAAAAAGACGGTCACCAAACTAAAGACAGCGCCACGGTATTAATCATTCAAAGCCCCTTTCTAACTGTTAACTATAGTTTACGTTCAACTAGGCTGCAACTGCCGAATCTCATCCAACCCGGCAAGCTTTTCTTTCTGCAAGCGAGCGAAAATCGAGAAAACTGCAGGAAAGCAGTAGCAGTGACTCGGGCTCGGCATATTGCCCCGCATCCTAAAGCTAGGTCTCAAAGCCTTGAGGCCTAAATCCTCAAAGATAAGCGAAGGCTGTGCAGACTTCTTTTCCGGACCAGGGACGCCAGTATCCCCAGTAAGCATAATCCATACTATGCGAATTATATCATACTAAATTTTGGCATATGTTATTATGTTACAGTATATTGTCTTTTTAATATATGATCTGATATTAGTTTATGTTCTGTTACACTATGTTTATTGTATCATATTATCTTATGCTTTTATTCTACTGTAGCTAATGGGAATTCAGGTTAAGGGCTTAGGGTTTAAGAGTTTGGCTTAGGATTTCCGGAGTGTAGGGTTTTGGGATCTAGGGCACGGGGTAGGTTAGAGCCAAATGCTCTGATAATTCATGGATCCCCTCACATGGCCTTTATCTTGCAGGGTCGTGGTAGAGGTTACTAATCTAGATTCGGTTATTGTTCAACACACAGGGGCTAGGCTACAATGAAGCGACCTTCCTGCTGTCTTTTCTTCGTTCAAAGCAAATGCTGTTTAAGTTTATGATTGTTGTTCAGCGGCTTAAGGTGTAAAGTCTATCCTAAACTAAAGCAATCAGTTTTCTTGCAGAATAGAACTTTCAGGGACCCTACAGTTAAGCTACTGTAGGCCAAAGCAGAGCTTACGGCGCCCGAAGCGTCCATCACGGTCGACTCCAGGTTTATGGGGTTTATAAGGATTAGGACTTCGGATTTAAGGTTTAGATTAGACTCCAGATGGCCAAAGCAACAACCAGAAAACTCGGTGCCAACAGCCGTAAGCCCTACAAGCTCGAAACACTCAGCCCCAGCCCGCGCAACCCTAACATTCGCGCACGAATCAGTTTGAATCAACAGATTTTGGAGTATAACGTCGTGTCTTCCTATGCGACTTTAACAGGATTTTGATCTTCATACAAGGTCTCCAGACCTCCTTAGAAAATGCGAAAGATCCGAGCCCTAAACCACCAAGTCCCCAAGCAACTCAGCGAGGGCTGCGTTCGTCTCAGGGGACCTGTGTCTTAACAAGTAGAACAGGTTTTGAGGCCCATTATACTATAATTATAATAATGACCCCCCAAGATAGTATTGATAATTATTTAAGCCCCTAGAGTATTTAGCTGCAAATATCCTGAGCCTGGTGAGGCGGGGATTCTTGAAGTTTGACATCCTTCTTGACGGGATCATACGGATTATGAGTAGAGGGAAGCATGCCCCAAATTCTCAAGCTCCTCCACCCTGACCTTGCGAGTAGTGTTGCACGAGATCAGGATGCTTGCAACCTTCTCGAAAACACACACACACACAAACACCTGCACACACACACACATACACACATCGTGACTTTTCCGTCTGCGGCTTGGGGTACTTTGCTTGACTTGTCCAGCTTACAGGAAGCGTAACCCACATCTTGGGACCTCGGTGTCTGTGCGAAACGCTGCGCCATCTGCGCCATCTCCCGCAAAAACCTGGATGCCAAGGAGGGCTTGGCAAATTGGTGACTTACTTCAATCAAGCACCAAGACTGCTTTTGCAGTGTCCAAAAGCACAATTTTACAGTTTCCACATTCTGCAGTGCCTGTTGAAATATATTGTATCGTTGATTGGCTACTCAGGGCGCCATCACTTAAATCTCCTTAAGGTGCCTCAGGGAAGACGGTGCTACATGTGCTTGCGCTTTTTATGGTCAGTGTTTATTTACTGGTGGTTGTGATGGTGATAAAACGAAATGGTACTTGAAAGCGGCCGTGCTACTGGCAGTAACCTTCGTCAGTGGCGGTGGCTAACGCTAGTAGTACTCCGCTGTAGTCTTCCTGGTACAAACAGCACAAGCAGTTGTAGTTGTGTCGCACTGGTGGTAGTATTGCTAGTAGTAGCAGCAGTGGCAGAAGTAGTAGTAGTCGGTGTCGGTGTCGGTGTCGGTGGCGGTGGCAGTGGCGGCGGCGGTGGTNGGTGGCGGTGGCGGTGGTGGTGGTGGTGGTGGTGGTAGTAGTAGTGGTCGTAGTAGTTGCTGTAGTTGTAGTTTTTGCTGTCATAGTGGTAGTAGCAGTGCTTGTAGTACTTCTTAGTAGTAGTAGTAGTAGTAGTAGTAGTAGAGTATAGTAGTAGTATGGTCTCATGAACCCGAATATTGAAACGAAGCCCGGGACCGCGCCGAAAGCACGTGTTCCATTTGTCAACTTCCCAGGCCATAGGAAATGTATCAATCAATATCAAGACTTCAGGATTGACAGCATATATAAGGTTGCCACGCTCTCGGTACTTCGGAGTCCCCAGCATAGGCCTGAGCTCTCGGCTCTATAGGGTTGGAAATTCCAAAAGACAGGATTCAAGGATCATGTTTCGGTGTTGCGCTTGAGAGGGGCTTGAGAACATCAATTAACATTTGAAGGTTTACGGTTTGATGTTGCCGAACAGGGTTTACATTCCTGGTCATGTTCAGCTCAAACTGATACAGCTGGTCAGCTGGAGGCCCATGGCTTACTATTGTGACGGGAAGTATTCATAGTACCGCTAACTCGCTACCCACGAGCCAGGATTGGGGTTTAGGGCAGGGTTCAGGGCTTGCGGTTTCCAGATTTCCGCGTGGAATGGGCATGGGACGCACCGATGTTATTTACTGAATGACCACATCACAGTGAAGATAGTGTACGGTCTGGACCCTCGCAAGCTGTGGCGGCTTATCCAGAACATCTACATCCCATACATCCCGCGTAACCTAGGAAACAGTCCGTCGCTTCGGTCTGGAGGCCAACATTACGGCAAATGTAGCCCACTCACGGACGCGGAACCGCTCAGGGTTTATCTCCTACACAGGAAATTGAAGCCTCAAAATGTGAAGTACCTATAGTCTCCATTCTAGTTCCGTTTTATGGTTAACCAAAAACTATATTATAGGATCCTAACCATAAAACTGGCCTGGCTGGGGCGTGTTTCTGGCGGGTGGCTTTGGGCGGGTGGCTCGGGGCGGGTGGCTCATGGGCGGTGCATGGTCCGTGGTGGAATTTTTTCTGGCGGTTTGTCTTTCCTTTGGTGGGGTACCCCCCTTGCGGTGGCGCTCGCGAAGTTTTCTCGCGCCTTTTCTTTCTTTTGGTCGGTGCCCCCAGCGGTGGCGCTCGCGGATTTTTTCTGACGGCTTGTTGTCGTTTGTGGGGTTGGGCTACCGGGCGGGTGCCTGGGTGGGCAGAGGGTGGCTCTGGGCCGGGGGTTCTGGGCAGGTGGCTTTGGGCGGGTGGCTCACGGTGGGGCGTGTGGCGTGTGG
>BGNK01001052.1:0-29863 GCA_003297005.1 Symbiodinium sp. clade A Y106
CAGCCCCAGCCGTTCATAGCGGTCACCCAGCACCTCAAAAACCAAATAATCAAAGTCCGAACCAACCGCCTCCCGAAAATAAATCTCACCCATGGCTGCCCCATCGTTCAAAGGTGGCACTCCGCCACTGGTCCGATGACCCCGGTCGCGGGCCCCCGCCCCTCACCAGAGCGAGCTCGCCTGGACATCGTTCCGATCAAGAGGCAGCCAACACTGCCCTCTCAGGAGACGATACAACCATGGGCCTTGGACCTAAAGATCGTCCTTGTTAAGCCACAAAAGAGCTACCGACAAACGGCGTTCTCAACACAAGCTACTCTCAGCATACAGACCGCTACAAGCCTACCTGATTCCAGGGCAGTCTCTACACATAATCCCATAGCAGCAGGAAGACACTGCACCTACCAACCGATTCGACAACCCTTAAGCTTCGCATCCTGAAATCCTGAGTCCGACCAGCCAAGGACCTGCACCCATCACTCCGTATCGCCACACAATACAAGCCCGTTTGAATTGGTTTAAATTCAATCATCTTCCTAAAGTGCCAGTGTCATTGGCAAACCAACTCTACACATCATTACACCTGATACCTTCGCAGCACCGAATATCCCTAAAGAAGGTTTACTATGAACGCTCAACTTTAAGCACGCTACTGCGCAGCCGGGCCAGGCCTGCTGTGAACTCGCAGTCCGCAGGCGCACGAGCTCTTGTTGCAAGTCCTGACAAGATGGCTTCTTCTGCGAGTATGACTCAGTATGACATAGGACAGGGTGTAGATTACAGAATAAGACAAGCTACTAGAACCAGCTTATGTATTTGGGTGACAGGCTTCAAGGACCACAATGCTTGCATGTCAGCCCTGGTTCCTCAACCCTTGCATAGGACCCTAAACACTGACTTATGACTGCAGGCTGGAGGATTTAGGTCGGGTTTTAGGTTTGGGGCTTTGGGTTTAGTAGGGTTTATGTAGTGTTGCAGAGGATTGGAGTTTGATGCTCTTTCCAACTTGAAGCTTAAGGCCTACAGGGCGTAAGCCCCAAATCGCATGGGGGGCCAGGGTGGCCTGCCAGGAAGGCTCACAAGGCACAAGAGTGCGTCGCCCATCGTGCTGCACACCCGAATGAACATCCTCCCTTGAATCGCCGAACACAAAGAATGGCTACAGTAGAGTCAAGCTTACTTACACCAAGGCCTGTACACTGTACACGAACTCTGTTGGTTATCGGGGTTCCTATATCAAACCTTAAGGATCCCTCACCTGACGCATGAATGCCCAAAGCCTCCTAAACCATCCTAAACCCTTAATCGTGCTCCGGAAGCCAAACGAAACAATCACCAAAGCTCAAAGTCGTCAAATAAGCCCTCTGCTTGCACTAAACAGATCGTATTAAGCCACGATACTCATAGGCTCATGGTTCGGGAGGTTCTTGGTAAAGGCCACAGCCAAGAAAATAATACAAGAACTGGCTCCTCCATGCGGCTGCGCTGGTTCACAAGCTCCGCCTCGAGGGTCGTGCAGTGTACTTGCTCCTGAAGCTGAAGATCCAGGGCTTTGGGTTGGGCGCTCAGGACTTGGAAGCTTGAGGACTAGAGTGCAGGCTCTTACGTTACGGCATCCACGGCAGCCGTCGCGTCTGGAACAGAGGCACGTTGCGAACCATCGCGAGCTTGATCAACTACGTCCCTCAACACACAGAATGACATACATCCAGAACATACGTGTGCCGTAGCCAAGCATGTCTGACTCTGATGTGTGCATTTGTGCTTGTGTGTGTGTTGTGTCTGTTGTGCATGTACGTATGTACTAATGCACGTACGTATATGCATGCATGCATGCATGCATGCATGTATGTATGTGCGACATTGTGAACATGTATCCTTCTGCTTGACGGTGTTGGCAAAGCTTAGCTGAAAACGGCACTCATACTTCTCGCATTCGCTTTGCAGCGGACAGGAGTGACAAATATAAGGTCAAACAAAGGCATGCGTAGCTTCAGTCCCCATCTGCAGCACTGCTTGCGACTAGACTTCAAGATGGTGGTGGGAGTAAAGCCCCTAAAGACTAAACCTTAAACCCCAAATTTGCCGAAGCAGAAACCCAAACATCTAAATCCTTAAACCTTCGACACTCGACTTCAACAACAACCCTCAACATGAACCGATATGAAAGCCGGAATAGCCTTACACCTGTAAACCTGTGCCAGGCACAAGCCCCCACAACCAACAGTGATGCACAGGAAAGGACGGCGGATGGCTGTGGATTTTGGCTTGCGTTTTACAGTCTAACATGTAGGGATTGTAGAAGGGGCCGGGGGTGTAGGGTTTTAGGATTGAGGCTTGGGGTTTGAGGCAAAGTTGTGCGGACTTTCATGCTATACATACATATATATATAATATACATATATATATGTATATATATATATATATATATATATATACACATGTGCGTGTGTTTATTTATTTATAGGCCAAAGTATTTACGCCACGAGGGTTACATTTGGGGGTGTAGCATGGAGACCTCTCTGCAGATATTAAATCCCGGCTTTGGGGTGTGTCGGGGATGTAGACTTAGGGTTGCAAGCTTGGTTGTATGTATGTGACTGTTGTTTAAGCATGCCGGATCTAAATTTTTGGAAGAGATTTAGATTAGGGATGTAGGCATGTGTGTTTTGCAGGTGAGTTAAACCCGCAGGTTTGCAGCAGTCACGCTTTGAAGGGGTTGTACTTTAGCTTTGTGTTGTAAAGTTTAATTTAGGTCTGAGATACTAGTGTTCTGGTGCTGACCTTCCTTACCCTCACCCGTAACACCCTAAGCCTATCGCAAACTGAGGACCTTTTGAAACACAAACTCTCAACCGAATCCAGCCTGCTTGAGCGAAATCGCAAGATCAGCTGCCTGGCGCATCTCACGCTGCCGCGCCTGGAGAAGTATGGCGTCGGGAGCTACAGCTCTGTGCGCTTCAACCCCATCTCTCTGAATCCAAAGAAATCTTCAAGCTTTCCAGATCGTTGTACTTTCGGCAGGGAAGATAGAAAGTGTTCAAAACCTTCTGCATTTTACAGTATCTAGGCCCTAGGCTTCTTCCGCCGAATTCATCCACCGCTTTCGGCTTGGCAAACCCTCCACACCATCCGATAGAAACTACACAACCAAAACGAACAAGATGATTCCCTGTCCGAAAGATGAAGGTGGGTCGGTCCGGGAGGCATAATGCAATTTATCTGCAGTCCATTCATTTTGCGCCTACGACTGGCTAGGTCGCCTGGCCCTAACCAACAGTCAAATACTCACATCGTTTGGGCCCTATTACGGGTGAGACGGCTGAACCATTGAACCATGCATCGGTTGATCTGGCATCAAGCCTTGGTAAGATCCCTGAACCGGTCATGTACTCGAGTTTCATGGTTATTTAGTGGTATAAAGGCCGCTATGACTGACTATGGCTTTTAATCAGACCTGTGCTCGATCAGTCTGTTCATTGTGTTGCTACGCCTAGGGAGCCTGAACACGCCACGCCACCACCAGGCCAATAATCTAATCACCCCATCTGCTCCAAAATGAGGTCGACATGGGGATTCTGGGTTGGGTGTCAAATATGTAACCAACTACTATGTAGAACCAAACCCTCCCCACGCTGGCCTCCTGGGCACACTCTACTTCCGCCACGAGGCCCGCTCTCTCGGCAGCCTGGCCCAGAGTCAACAATGCCATGCGTATGTTGGGGCAGGCAGAGGCAGAGGCAAGCACAAACAGGCCGGCATGCAGACATGCGAACATATGATATGTACATGCATGCATGCATGCATACAGACTAACATAACATATCGGCTACATCGTCCTCATTGCATCTATTCACTCCTCCATCTCTTTCATTTCGAATACATACACATATAAGCGAATCCTGCCAGGAGTAGCTTTAAACCCCAGCACCATGCTTCAGCGCAAGCAGAATGTTCGCAGGAGCCAAAGGAACAGATTAAAACACATAATGCGATGCTGAATGTTAAACCCAAGAACAAAACATGCTACCGGTTGTCCCAATTCAGTGGAACATGGGCCAACCTGCTTTGAGACTGCGCTTTGTCGCGCCAGCTCAGCTTTCTGGAGCTCCTCTAGGGCCTCCTCCCAGGCTCCCAGGCTTCTTCACAAAGGGCGCCAAGACGGTGCAGTTCCGTGCATAGGAATAAAGCCAATCGATTCAGGTGGCTCCCCCAGCTTTTATGCGCTCGGGCATGCAGCTTCGGATCTGAGGTTTGGAGCTAAAGCTTACGGTTAATCTTACTCCCGGGGAGTCGCAACAATCAGCGCCCAACGCTACACCGTGCAACTGGGCTTCGGGCTTAAACTGCAAAGAACAGTATAAGGCTCCCACTAGATTCGTATGCCTACCCCGAAGGAGTCCTAGAATTATAGGAAACCCTTCCAGAAAGGTCCGGCCTCTAAAGCCCGCTCAAATCCATGAACAAAACACTGAACAAACAGAATAACTGGACGCATGTTTTTGACACGAACGCACGGTATCGAACGATGGAAGAAATCAAGTCTTCAGTGCAAGTCTGACAGGCCTGAACTCGGACAGCAGAACCTACGAACCTACAATTCAACAATCCCGAAAACACAAGCATGAATGAAAAGCTTCCTTGCAGATCGCAAGGCTGAAAGCGTAGCCTTGCAGCCCCCTACTGTACAGCCTGATTTGTAAACCCGCAACATCCCACAAATGACTGCCGCAACACTACCGTCATTACACCATAAAGGCAAGTAAACTCCTGAGCGGTGCGATTCGCGGCCGCCACCTTGGTCAGAAGCTGGCATTGCAGGCATCTCGGGGTGTGGGTCTAACCGGCAGAGTGCATCTAATTTCGGGTCGTGGGTGATGGGTGTTAAGCTGGAACGCTAAGAACTTCTGAAAGACATCGAAGAACATGAGACCCTGAAACACATAAGTTGTTCTCGGCCTTGAGTCTACAAATAATAACACACGAAAATAACTTGAAGCACTCCATCCAAGCCCAACGGCAAACTCAAAAGTCCCGTCGTATTCCCTCAAACCCGGCAGCAGCCCTTGGAACCTTGACGAAAGCGTCGGTCAGTGCAGGTCAAATAGCTCTTCACAAACAACCAGACATACAGATAGGCAGACTGACTATGATACAGTATGCATCAACTTAAATTACGCCACGCTCCACTGTAATACATTACGTACATTAAACTGCATTACATTACGCATAATTACGTGACGTCTACGTTGTACAATTTGCGCGTTACATTTCGCTCCGTTTTGCTCCAATCCAGTCCAGGAGATGTCATGGCACGCACGCACTGCGCAACACTGCATCACATTGTATTCCATGTCACTCCGCTCTGCGTTACATTGCATCAATTACATTTCGACCTTCCATTGCCTTCTAGTACATTACATTACATTTCATTACATTACATTATCTTACATTGCACAAACCAGACATCACACACAAACCATGTAACATGTATTGAGTAAGTCACATACACTGCTCGCACACATACATCGAACACATACATACTTAATTAGTTAATAACTACACACGTACATACTCACATACTTACATGCATGCATATCCTTACGGCTCTTGACACGTAAGCCCGGACTCCCGAAACCTACAAAGTCGGATATAAAACACGCTGAACCCCGAAACGAATGCAAAGGCCTGGAGATCCCTCTCCTGCTGCACTTCTGCCAGCGCCTGGCACAACCAAGTCTCGATAGAGCCAGTAGTGTTGCTTGGAGGACCACTCAAGGTTTTAAGGGTGTAGACTGGGGGTCTTGGGGATTAGGTCAAGTTGAACCCTTAGCTCGAAACACTGGGCCACCCAAAACGCGTAGGTGGGTTTCCTACAGGAGTCGGCCTGATGGTGGGGTGTACAGTAATAACAACCCTCATGTAAGCTACGAGGTGAAAACACGAGCCTCGCTCCGGAAGACATGAACTGAAGAGCTCTTAACACCGAATCCTGAAAGAAGGACAAAGAAGGCCAGACACAAACCGCGTCACAGACGTTAGCCATGGAGCCTGAAGCTGCGATCATTAGCTGCTTTAGCTGTAGTTACATACATTTTTGAAGATCCAAACTGGAGAAGCACATCTGGGAATCTATCTATCTTCATATATGTACATACATATATAAATATATTCATACGTGTATTTGTGTATTAATTCATTTCTCTGTTTGTTTATGTGCGATAAGGAAGGCAAACGCAGTAACGGGACAAACCGCTGAACCTCAAAAGCTGTAAATACGCCCCCAACCCTAGGCCCAAGCCTCACAAACCTTCAAATGCCTGAACCTCAAATCAAATCCGCACGCCCCAAAGAGTCCTCTGCAAACGTGGATCCCAGTGCAAAAACTCTTGAGGTCTTGCTCGGGCCTACGTTCGGCAGGTCTGACGGCTAGTAAACTCCATGGCTCATAGGTACTCTCTACAGGCAGAGGCTCATTTTCGTAAGAATGCCCTCGCTGCACCCAAATGCGTAAAAACCAATCATGCATGAAAAGCTGTAGACTCTGTAGACCAGCCATTTCTCCAAAATTCGCAGCCTTGCAGCCACAACCGCTGAACGATGCAAAACTCGTGAAGCCTAGATCGGTCCACGAAAGTCCCGACTCGACCCCTAAACATAGTAACGCACCAGAGCGCTGCGATTCGCCGCTACCACCTTCGTCTCAAGATGGGTGGCGCGGACGGGGGAATGCAAAGGGTTTCCGAGTTGGGGTTTAGAGATCAGGCGTCAATGGTTTTGAGGAGATTGTTTTCCTGCGTGAGGGCCTCGAACTTGGCTCGGGCATTGCGGAGATGTCCATCTGGGTCTGGGTACCTTTGGGCTTACCATGTCAGACTCGCCATGACACCCCACACACCACAGGCCAGAAGCTGTGCAATATTCAGAGCTCCCTTGTCGCTTCAGGTTTTACATTAAGGCACCTGTGTTGGGCTGCGCCAATCCAGGAAGCCTAAGTTAAGTCCAACAACCAAACCAGAACCGCTTCAACAAACTCCGATTGACCCTGATGAGTGAAATCGTAAACCTGAAACCGAGCAACAACCACACAAGGACGAGCGTGCCTCCGACAACAGAAAACCCAAAGCACCTCATCCTTGTGCAGTGCTAACAGAAATTTACGACCCGAACGCTAGTGAACCCTCCACCCCAAACCTCTCAAGCCCGCAGACCCTAAACCCTCAAACAACTTTCAAACCCTAACACCCTAAAGCGAAACACCCAAACATGCGCGGAACCTGGAGATCCCTCTCCTTCTGCGCCTCCGCCAGAGCCTGGCGATCCGGGGAATTTTGGATTTAGATCCCAGGACACACTAGGGACATACTTTGGGCTGCTGCTACCTGCCTACTAGCTACCATTCGACCTTGTCTACCTGTATATACCCATATATCATTACATCTTTCTTTCATTCGCTCTTGCTTTCCATCTGAACCAGTATATATATACACACATATGTAGAACGAAAGACAACAATAAACAAGCAAATAGACAGATAGATAGAGATACTCTCCAGAATGAAGCACAGCATTTAGGGGGGACAGTGCCTTCGAGTAGAAAACCTTAAAAAAGATGAGGCCCTGCGATGCCTCGCGAAGACTAGACGCGTCGGCGGCGATTGCTGGCAGCTGCAGCAGCTTTGCCTTGGCGGTTTTGAGCCCATATAGGCTTGGGGTGGATAGAACTTGGGGTCGGTTTTGGGTTGCTGAACTCCTGTTGGCTTCGATAATATGAAGAACTGCATGGTGTAAAGGCTTCAGGGGTGTTCAAGCTTCAGCTGTGGTTCCAATCAGCTGGCAGAACACAGTCGTGAAAGGCTTTCATGGACTGCTTCGTAGGTCCTACAGAATCTTAAGTCTCAAGATCTTGCAAGGAAAACAGCATTTTCTACAGTCATGCTATTCTCCTAGCTATGACTGTAATCAGGGTAAACATGTTCTTCCAACATGTTTTTCACAAGCAAAGGTCATTCAGAGCTAAACCCAGACTGCACCCCTGAAATAATGGGGCTTCGATGGACAAGGCTTCAACGGCGTGGGCTTTTCGGATGGTGAGGCTTGTTCCATAAACAAAGATGTTCAGGCTCGGAGGTAAAGATTTCTGGGATGAACGAGCTACTTGCACAGGAGCTTGGGGTTTGGCAGTTTGTTTAGAGCTTTGGGTGCGTCAGGATTGTCAAGCCTAAGCCCAAATCGCTACAGGCACTATGAGTCAACCCTCAACCCTAGTGCTCGAGGTACAGGTATCACTACTTCGAGCTGCCACTCCCCATGGCCGAACACTGAACCCGAGATTGGAAGCTGTTCGCTATCCGGCTTCTCCAAGGCTCGGTTTAGATGTTTAGTTTTCCGGGCTGAGGGTTTAGGGTTCATAGGGTTTTGGGTCGATTTCGAGGGAGGCATTCTCCCGAACTTTGGCTATGGCACTGTGGCGGCGCTCCAGGAAGCCCGCATCAAGGGCCCAATGAAGCAGTGAACCAACAAGCCCTTGTAGCGCATGAATATCGGAGGGAAGCTTTTTATATCCCCAAGGAATCAGCAACCTCTCTCAGTCTTGGCGTCGAGTCGAGTTCGTTGTCGAAGTTGCATGTTCAAGCTTCTACATTGTTGATCTGAGCCCGGATGGCTATACCCCGAATCCTACCCCCATGCCCAAACAAGAAGCAGCCCTCGACCGAACCTCTGCTTCGGCCAGGAGTGTGTGGAGTTTCGTCACCTCTCTCACGAGCTTGGGGCTCTCATGTTTCAAGCCCTGTAATCCCGAGCTTCGTTTGTAAGCCCCTTGTCAAAACTGGGAGCCTCCAGCCACTAAACCGATCTTTGCTAGTATCACTTGTGGCAGTCACAACCCCTTCGGAAGGAACCCGGACCGGACCCCCAAACCTCCCGACAAGAAAGCCTCAAACCCTTCACTGGTAGTAGGCAGTCCACGCTCACAATGTACACATGATCCCAATACCACAGCAGCCACAGCAACACTTCCGTTCGTTAATATACGAGTACATCTGTTACTCTGGGTATACCCCTAACCCCCAAAACCTTAAACTTAAAAGTCCGACACCATGCCTCTTCAATCGACTGCGAGGACAACCGTCGACTCTCCTCCGTGGCCGCTTCTGCCGCTGTTGCGCGGTCGACCTCTTTGCTGTGCAGCCAGCGAATGTAGCTATGGCAGCTATGGGGTTCAGGGTGTCGGGGCTTAGGTTGGGGCTGTCGGTTTGCGAGCTTAGTAGGAAAGTATATGGGAATACAGACTATGTAACAGATTCAGCATCCCCGGCGAAACGCGCCTGCAGGGTGCGTCTCGCAAGGACAGCGGTCCATAATCCCTGTACGTCCAACGTATGAGTAAGAACATGAAAAGCCCTGTGCGTCCTGCCGTATGTGTATTCCGTGAAGGTATTGGAACTGGAACTCTCCAGCTGTGAGGGGTCCACAACCCCGCCGGTATTTCGACCCCAGCAACCCTGGACGCACAACCCTGAGCTGTTGCGAACTGTTGAACGAATCACGACGAGCATGAAAACGACGTTTGCACGGGTCCACAATGGGCGAAACCGGTCCTAGCAGCACCTGCTGAAACAAGCTGCCTGTTTGTGCACCGGTCCGAGAAGTCAGGAAGCTGAACCTCTGCGAAGCACCTGAGCCAGGAGACCTCGAGCGGCCTAGACCTACCCTTGAAGGCCGCGGGGGGGCCTCCCGGCGATGAGCAGCCACGGCACTCCGCAGCTCCTGGAAGTTGTGATCAACGAATCAACTATAAGGGTTTGGGTTGTAAGGGGTTTGCTGCTCTGGGTTCACGGGTTTGACGGGCTAAGGTTAAGGGTTCAGGATTCATTGAGGGGTTAGGGGCTTGGGGCTCATGGACTCGGGATTGAGCATAAGCGTTTGCATCAAGCGTAAGCCGTACCAAGTCCAGGGATGTTGCAGGACTTCCGCAAGCGAAGTATTTTGGTTATGGGCATAGGAGTCAGACCTTTGGATTAAGGATTTGTGCCGTGGGGTTTACACCCAGCAGGGCGCGCAAGCTGTTCTGGTGCTGCCGGCTCAATTGCTGCATCAAGGTTTGAGTGTCCTGATGCGTCCAGGATTTGCCTCAGACTATACAGCCGCCTTCGAGCATCGTAGCCTGCTCACAGAAGGACTTCAGACACAGGAGGATTCTGTCATACCCGACAACATTAAGCAAGATTTGTGACACGGCCTAGAAAGCTTAGGAGTTGCAGTTGAACTCCGACGAGCACGTACGTTACCTGTCTATCTTCGTCGTTCCGCAGGGTCCACATTGGCCCTATGTCCGGGAGGATCATTACGGCTGAACACACAATAAGGGTGCAGTCTTGATAAGGAGTTGTTTTATGGCACTTTATGGCTGTAGTCAGCGTAGTCGGCTACTCGCAGAGTTCTGCACGGCGGAGAAATCTCCACGCCCGACACCCAGATTCACGGGCCTTACAGCTCTCCAGCTCAGCTTCAGGATTCATAGCACACCCAAATGGGCAATGATACTATCTACTATAAGATACTAAGAGACGGCATCAAGGCGCGACTGCCCCGAAGAAGAACTCAATCCTAATTAAGCAAGCCCTTCGAGCTTTAAGACCCCCATCCTGGATTCATCCTGGACTCCAAAACTATGTAGCCTCAAGGGCCAGAGACGTCGGAAACGAGAATATGCCGGAGTTTTCAATCACGATGTCAAAAGCCAGTACTTATATATATATATGCATCGACCCCGAGATTCAACCTGAAGAAGAACGCACGATTTTCAGAGTCAGCCCGGTAGTATACAACAACTTGGCAGACACCCAGCAGACACTGAAGCCAAAACTCAGCGTTGCAGGCCCAAGCCCGAAGACCTATCATCATAAAACCTGAAACCCAAACTGTACCAGACCCAATAGAGCGTCCTCTTCCAGAGATGCTAGGCGCTGTCGGAGCTCCTCCTGGTCACGCCGCTGCGCCTCACAGGGGACTGTCGGAGCGGGATTTTAGGGTTTAGGGTCTCAGTTTTTCGGGCGAAAGATGACATAGGTAATAAGATGTCGTGGGGTTGCGGTTTATACACGAGCATGCTGGAGGCCACATGCTCCGGTGTTGTGTTTCTGTTTCAGCACTCTGGTATCTAATCAGTGAACTCCACTCCGTGTGTATACAGTAAATGTGTATATATATAATATTATATGGTTGCGCCCCGATCCTGGAAAGCCCTGACAAACCCTATTGAAGCCCTCATAGAACCCTCTACTAACTCTTTAAAACCCCTTGTCGACCCTATGAAAAGCCGAAGGATGCTTGTACTCGCCCTCATAAGCCCTGTACGGACCTTCTCTTAATTAAGGGGGTTCTCTTGTCTTCTTGAACTTAAGGCTCCCCCTGAATCCACAACCAATGTCCTAAGTCCTCTTATCCGGAGGCTCAAAACTCCTAAGGGTCATTCCAAGAAAAGACCTGAAACTGACAGCATGACAGCCCAAACAAGCCTTGCCATGATAGCCTTGACATTCTGGCCAGGTGCCCAAGACTTAAATACCCTGAAGTTTCCCACACCCCAAGCCCCTGAACCTCCAAAGCCGAAAATAACCGACTAAACTCTGGAGCCCTAAGCCCGAGACATTTAAACCATGAAAGCACTGACGCCCAAAACCGACATCTGAATCTCTGCTGTAGTAAGCCTCGGAGACCTCGTCGGCGACATCCTTGGCAGCAGCGAGCTCCTGGATGCAGATCACGGTAGATATGTGCATGTTCAAACACAAAATGCGAAACATGCATGTGTACTGTATATATATATATATATGTATATCTAGTGCATATGCATATGTGAGTAAGTAATTTATGTATGTATGCATGTATGTATGTACGTATGTATGTATATATGTATGTATGTATGCATGTATGCATGTATGTATGAATGCAGCGTGGGTGTGTGAGTGTCTACTTATGTATATGTAGATAACGACACTACATTACATTATACTACATTACATTACATTGCATTCCGTACATGGATATTTTTTGTGATTCCATATCATTGTCATGTGTTCTTTCGTGTTGGGGGGGGGGGTGATTCACGCTCCGTTATCGTGATGGAAACTGCATATTGAAACCAATATATAATCACCATTATAGCAAGGAGAACAAGAGCGAAGTCACAGTGATCACAACAACAACCATGACAATGCCGCCCAAATGACTAACTGTAACGGTTACAATTAATGGCAGTCATGATCCTGACCAAACAAAACTAATTCTACCATGCACACGAGAAACCCAAACTCCTCAACCTAAGCGGTAAGATCCTTATCACAGAAGCTCTTTCCCGAGAAAACCCTGCTGTTGGAAGCCTAGAGCAGAAAGAACACGTCGCAAGGTCTCCTTCTGGAGCTTGGCTTCCCAGGTCTTGGCCTCGAGAGCCACGGACTCCTCGGGTTTCGCAAGGCTTTGATGTTCCCCTTGAGCAGGATTAAAGCGATAAATGGCAGCAGGGAGCCTCGCGCCCACAACCCCAACCCGACAGGTCCAGTGGTTCAGTTTTAGGTTAGCATGGGGTTAAGGGTGAAACTGTCCCTGTTAAAACTTCTTAACAGCCTAAGTCTACTCTCCCGAACCATCAAGCCCCCAAGCGGCCCCTGGCTCTGAACACTTGGAACCGTGATCCTGAAGGGGATGGGATGGCTTTTTTTGCATGCGTTGTGGTATATATATATATATATACACATATACATGCGTATGTATGTAATTATGTATGTATATATATATACACTGACATACATTCTATCAGTGTGTGTGTGTGAGTGCGTGCGCGTGCGCATGCGTGTGTGCGTGTGTGTGTGCGTGTGTGTCTGTGTGTGCACGGTGTGTGTCTGTGTGTGTGTGTGTGTTTGTGTGTGTGTGCAGTCAGTCAGTGTGTGTGTGTGTTGCATGGTGGCCTGGCTCTCTTCATGACTCATCCCCGCGACCTTCATGAAACACTAACTACCGACCTCGAATCCGAAGCCGACATGAAGGACGACCCCAGGAAAAGATCCTAAACGGCTCCTCGACAAATCAACCTCGAGCCCTTCGCTTGAAAACCCTAGAACTGACAGACTTGTCACTATGAAGATTAGCCCAAGTTACCGGATCCCAACTTTGGTAGGGCCTTAATGCCAAGCTCTGGATTCACATAGGTTGTTTACGGAAGCTACAGCAAATAGGCTGTGATAGTTTAAGTTTGATTAAACAGCCTATGCCTCATACTTTTCCAGACAAGACGCACTGTTTTCAGCCTTGCAGCAGGGGCACATAACTGATCTGAACAAGGTCTTGTTCATGCAACGTTGTTCAAGATCCGGGCTTGGGAGTTGTTGGTTTCGAAATCAGATGCTAAGAACATAAAAACACGCATTTTTGCACACCAACCTGAGACCTAGCGGAAGGCTTCGAAGTCCTTATTCTGATTGTGTGGGTTGCGAAGCTCTTTCTCGTGCGGGCCCCACCGGTTGCTCCAGGCCGTTCCTGTGTTGGAGGATCATACTCACCAGTCACTGGTTTACACACAAGCCATGAGGCCATACAGCCGATGCCCAGGCGGCAACATCCCAAAACGGCGGCTAAGTTTTTTCAGGTTTGTGGCAAGCTGTCATACCCTTGCAGCCTCCAGGTCCTTGATCCGCGCTTGCAGCTCTGACACCTGTGCAGGGAGCTGCCACCCCCAAGATCCCCCAACTACCCTCCTCAAAGTGCCCTCCTTCAGAAGCAAGCCTTCGACCCTAAATTCGTTCAGTTTCGAGAACTCACATGCTACAAAAGCAGCACTGCTCCCGCTGAACTACTTCGAGCAGCATAGGATGAACTTCCCTGCTCTCCTCCTCAGAAAGCAGTGAAAGCTAAGGTGCTTGTGACTTGTAATCAGGAGCCAGTTTTCGTGATCCGAGCTCGTCGTAGCCATAATTGTCTCACCTGATTCGTGTTCTGGTCACCTGCCTCGTGCTTCCGCCCTTTTATCGGCTTGAATAGTGGGCTTTAGGATGGAGTGGTGCTCTGCCAACTGCCCGGCGGCACCTCTGGCTTCGCATTCCTGCAGCCAAGTAACCTTGATTTTCCAAATCGAAAGCCCTCAAATCTGCCTGCAACTGGACCTTAGACCTGAACATACCTGAACCTGAAAGCCCAAAAGCCATCATTGATGGACCTCGAGTCCTACTTCTCTATGAAGGTGCATTCACTGATGAGCAAGACGCGGTTCGTGCTTTATGATGGGTTTCGCCACTCCCATTATGATGTATGCATCAACAGCCGTCGGGCTTAAATGCACATTGTCAATAGCTCTCTTATTTTGAAAAAACACACTGCTGCAAGCCCAAGCAAAGAGGGTTCAAATGCACTGACAACACCGTCTCAACACTGTAGCCCAAAATCTCTGAACCCGAAGCCCTGAAACCCAGCTTCGGCTACGGCTATGTATCTCGCTCTGTCAAGCCCTTGCGCTTTGCGACGCAGAGGCTCAACATCGCAACCTTTCGAAGGACCCGCACCGACAAAAATGATTGAGCCGCTATCCCCGGTGGGTGAAGCTCTGAACCAGAGACCTTGCTCATCCAGTCTCTACTCCAAGCACCCGTAAAATGATAAGTCTTTCCCCACCCACTTCAGAGGTCGTTTACACTGGCCTAAGGCCAACAAGCAAACACCCCAAAAGTCTGTTCAAGAGGCCTGCTCGCGAAGGCCGGAAAGCTCTAGCTGGGTAGCTGCCTCTTTGTCGGCCTCTTGCGGAAGAGATTAGGGCTTATAGGGCTTAGGGTTTGATTTACTTTGGTCCAGCAACAATCACAACGCCTAAGCCCTGAAGCATGCTATTCTGACTCTTCCGAAGTCTCTGCTACTTGCCACGCAAAACACACCAAAAAACCGAGAGCACGTATCTTCCGGGGTGTGTGATAGGGCTTGGGGTTTCATACAGGGTTGATGCAGGGCCTCTATAGTGGGTTTACTCCACGACCCCAAAGAGAACCAGACCAAGAGCTAAACGCGACGAGCCGTCGGGCAGTGATTCTGTGGCAGGATTCAGAGTTCAGGTTTAGGGTCTCAAGTCTCTCAACACGAGTAACTGTAGGACGATATCGTCTGTGCTTATGCGACATGCCTTGGCGAGCAACACTGCAGATGTAACGACGCCAAGGAATGGAAACACTACATACTTCTAGGAATCACTGAGAAACCAAGCACATCATTCCTGCAAGGCCCTGCTAAATGCCCAAGGACATCTTACTTGCTAAATCCCAACAAACAAGGAGGAACTCAATTCAGTCATGGCCAGGGATTGCACATGCACACACAGAACCAGTCTCAGAAACCCCTGCACATCCGGGTCAATCCTGCTGTGAGCTCGCAGTCCGCAGAAGCAGAAGTTCTTGCTGAAGCGCCTGACCAGCTGGTATCTTGAGTTCTTAGAGTACTGCGCCTCGGTTTGTTTGGGATCCCCGGTTACAGTAGAAGCCCAAAAGTTGGAAACCCCATAGCCTCAATCCTGAAGAGTAATGCATAGGGAATCCCAGCACTATTTGGCCTTAATCCGGTTTCCAACTTTATGGGGTTTACTGTAGNTACAGTAGAAGCCCAAAAGTTGGAAACCCCATAGCCTCAATCCTGAAGAGTAATGCATAGGGAATCCCAGCACTATTTGGCCTTAATCCGGTTTCCAACTTTATGGGGTTTACTGTAGAGGGTTTCAGAGTTTGGGATCTCCGGTTTAGGTCTCGGGTGGTGCATTTTTGGACTCAGCATATCGTGGTGGCAAACACACCAGACAGGAAGTACAGTCTGAAACTGGAAGGTTTCAGAGACAAAACTAAACTGGCCGGGGCGGAGTGTCACGCCTGAATATGCGCCCTTGGCTGATATCCTCAAACCTACAACCCTGGCATATAACCATTGCAAACACCCATCGATATGGAATCCTAAACGAGGGGTACACAAACCAGAGGCAGAAACACTTCCCTCACAATGCACAAACCACACCAGAACCACGGCCGCTGTCGCCTCCAGGCGACTGCGCTCCTCCGCTAGCTCGGCCTCGAGAGCGCCGTGGCTAAGTTGCTCCTGAGGAACAGCGGACGGATTTAGCGCTCTTCGCTTTTTTCCCTCCCTCCCTCTAGCATTATGTGAGAAGAAGGCCCCGGAGTCAAAGGCTTCAAGCTGCTTCATGGGTATAGCCGTGTATAGAACCGAAGCATAGCATGTTTGGCCTCCCAAGAAAGGGTTTCGCAGAACTGGCGAGAATAGCTCGGTGCGGCTCTCATCTCATCAGGGTTTAGCGATGTTTGGGGCTAGGGGCTCTGGAAGATGCAGACAACCTGCCGCGGCCAAAGTATAATTTGGGCGTGCCCTAGCTTTGCTGAAATCCTTTCAAGGGATCTCTACCCACAGGCCAGCTGTCACCAAGGACCCAGCCACTCCAGGAATCTGCATGCCAAAACCCTGATCTTCCAACCCTTGCCGCCTCCAGCTCTTTGATCCGTGCTTGCAGCTTTGGCACCTTGACAGGGTTTCGCAAAAACACTGAATCGATTATTTAGATATCCCCCAACCCGCACATCCAAAGCCCCCCTACATGAAAAAGCTGCTGCACCCCGAATAGCTGTATTCTTACGCACGGTTCTATGTTGCCGGAAGTGTGGACTTGCAGTCCAAACAGCGGATGGAAACGTGGGGTCTAAGAACACGCAGTACACATGCTTTGCCCTGATCATGATGTCTCCAGTGCTACTGTCCTCTTTGCTCTGCCGACCCCCAAAACCCTAATGCTGCACTGCCACCTTGCTACAGCAAGGACTTCGATGAGGGACCTTACTTGCTCAGGCGAAGTAGGTTCAAGAATGAACCGTACTGTACTGCCTTCTCAAGCTCAGCCATTGATTTCGGGTTTCAGGGTTTACGGATCAGGGGTTCAGAATTCAGGGGTGCAGGGTCTTGGGCCAGGGTTTACGCCCAAGGGTTATCAGAGTTGAGGGTTCACAGTGCTCAAAGTGCTTCCACGGAAAGCACGCTTGGCTTTGCAGCATTTTGCAGCAGGAACAACGACAGCTTGGACAAAGTGGTTGAGGGCATCCCCACATAATCGGAACTGTCTGAAGGCTGGCGCTTGCCGCTCCTTCCCGCACCATCGCCACACATGAAAGCTATATGTGGCTATGTGTCCTGCTCCGTGTTCCAAGCTTCAAACGCTGCGCGCCCTGGAGGTTGCCCGAAACACCCTGCATCGGACAGCCGTATCCTTAAACCATCCCCGCCCAATGGCCTGCTCCCGGACACTGGAGAGCTCCAGCTGGGTGGCCGCATCTTTGTCGGCCTCTCGCGGCTTAGATCGGACTACATCTGTCATTAAACTAGCAGTACCGTCATTTCACTCTACGATCATGGGCACTTCGATAGGCACTCTTCATGTCACTATACTGTCCTTAAGAATGTGGCGAATTCAGCGGTAAGCTAGACACAACACGATCGCAAAGGAAAATGGCTGATGCTACCAAACCAGCGAGAACTGTTGACACATCCACGGTTTCGAGATGCTCAGCAAGTTCAAGAACCCATGTTGTCCGTTGCTTGACTATGGGGACTTTAGGGTTTCGGGTTGAGGTATGCATGACTTCTCTTGCCCTCTGTGCTACTCCTTGGAATAATATTGCTGCTGTCAGTCTTACGTTAAGATCGTTTCTTTTCTGCGCACTGGTAGGAACCAAATGACCGAATATGTCTATGAACATCGCAGCTGACTGTGCAGTCTTGTTGTCATGACATGTCCCAGGGCCAAGCATGGTTGTAGTCGCTGCTCTCCCGTCGCTGGTGTTGTCAATGTCGTTGCTGTGCCGATGTCACCCTTGTTCTTGCTTAACTACGCTCTGGCTACCTTGAACTACTATAACCTACTTCCTTGTACCTAGTACCCGGGCGTTTCTGCACTTAAGGCGAATCTCAGAGACTGTGAGTCTGTGGAAGGGGAGTCTAAGGCTAAGTCGGCTAAGTCAATGTTTGGGTTCCCAGATCCCCTAGCCTCAAGCCGTGTTTATGACAGTGGTGATTCGTGATGCGTTGGGCTAGCTTCGAAGGTGGCAACATAATGGCCGTCACTCGAAAGTACAAACAGGAACAGTGCAGCATGCGGCGATGTATAGGAGTAGAAGAATAACAGCAACGACACTCACTTGCTATGTCTTGTAAAAGGTCTCGGACTCAAAGTATGTGTCTGACGGCTTGGAGAGCACGCCAAATGTTTCGCGGGGTTGCAAGGGTACCGTTTCTCAACGTGTCAAAGGCACCTCTGGGTCTTAGCGGGCCAAGCCTCCGAAATGCCCAGACACGGCTGGAATTGTTTCAAGTCTCGGTTTCTTGGACTCCACACCTAAAGACTGGAAGGGGGTTTCAGAACATCAGGAAGCCCGACATGTAAAGCTCAATTCCTCCAAATAGATAGTCTAGAGTCGGGTGTTTAGGATGAAATGTGAGGGTTCGCCAAAGCAAAATCGATTGTTTAGAGTCGGGAGTTTAGGATGAAGTGTGAGGGTTCAACCCAAGGGACATCGCAAAGTACTAGCAGTCGTTTTTTTACTCGCAATTAGTACATCAGTTATGGTCAGTATCATGCATACAGCTAGAGCATTCTCACGGACATAGTTCGTCCCAGAGTAATGCTAGTAGATGATAAATTTTGCACCCGCAGTCATCGGACCCCATGTCCGCGACTCTACATTGAACTACGACTAACTTGCTTTATGTAAGCTCCCTCTCCAGACTAGGGCTTGCAATATCAAGATCTTTCTCAAGCGACAAGGCCTTAATACGAAACGGTTCTGGTTCTGGTAATCTAAGACTCAAAGAGTCTAAGACAGCACAAATGCGACTGCGCACCTGCTCTGAACTGGTTCGCTTGGCAGATGCGAGCTCCTGGTCACATATGTACGGCTGAAGTAGGTCTTACGGTCAGGGTCTTCGGGTCTGCGGCTTCGACCCACGTCGTTCAAGCGACCGTCTTTTGTGGGCATAATCCTAGGAAATGCAGAAATGCAAGCAAAGCCAAATCGAAAGAAACCAGATGACCCAATTCAAGCCACAGAGAGTACGACGAAAGCCCGGAAAGAAGAAATGCAGTTCACGGGAATTGTTCGGTGCTTGCTACACGTCACCTCGCGGATTTGTACACATTGTGACATTGTCGGGCTGTTTAGGTCATGAAACCAGCTTGAAGTGACAATCCATGCCTTGAGAAGCAGGAGTTTAAGGCAAACCATCTCTCCCCATCTGCTCGTTCTCTAGATCTGCATGGAGTCAGGCATTGTCAATCCAAGACCTACATACAAAACCAACAGCTCGACTTCGTCTTTCTGACTCCGTGGCTCAGTTGCTCATGGGGTGCGCAGGTTTTGCAATCTCGTACCTCCCATGCGACGTGTGGCTCCAGGAACTCAGGCCTCGTCGTGCCTCGTACTTCACGAACTCGACATGCAAACGACATCCGAACCATTTGCTCGTGCATGCTCTCTTCGACTTCTTCTTCCTCGCGGTACTTAGAAGGAACGCGAATATCAGCTATTGAGGATCCGGCGAGAAGCAGCACAGAGACTAGCCAACAGACCTGATATGAGAGGCGCTGACGTACCGGCATCGAAACGCACAGATTGTGTAACTTCCCAATTGAAGAATGTAAGGTGTAAGAACATGTAATGGTAGATCCCGGTGTTCAAAGTACGATGTAGAGCCTCTGAACATCCCCTTCTCATTTTGAACTCTTGCACGTTTGCAATTTACATCAAGGATCCCTCTACTTTGGGGGTCTTCCTTCGGGGGCTTAAAATCTTTCGTGCGTCGACAAGCTACTACAGAAAAACCTTCTGCCCACTCCTCACGAAGGGACGCAGACTCTGCGCGGAGGTCGGCTATCTGTGCCACTTGCGCCTTGTCAGCCAGGCGGGCTTTCTGGGGAGGTGTTGAGGTTTCGGGTTTATAGAAGTGGAGGTTTCTTGTTCCGAGCACAAAATGTAAACCTAGTCCGAAACCTGAGACGATTTGCCTGCCGCCTGTGCTCGGTTTCCGGCCCTTGAGAGCTATTGCTGAACCCTGGCTCCTATAGCTCAAAGTCACAGCTCTACAGCAAACCCTGAAACAATCAAATCGTCAGCTGAAAGCCGTCAAAGCCTCTGCTTCCGCCAGCCGAGAGGTGAGCTTTGCCACCTGGCACGACCGGGGACGGTGAAGTGCTGCATTTCACGTGTGGTCTAAGGCCTGCATGCTTGCCCATGTTCACAGTCTTGGCATGTGGAAGCACTTAAGAGTGATGGGTCGTGTCCCTTGGCACGAACTCAATTGCCGCAGCATCCCCATCGACGCAGTTGCAGGAAATGCACTGAGCACGTGCCCTGGCCCCTGACCCCCATCTAGATTCTATATTCCTGCTGGAAAACATCGGACAGCAAATGTACACGTATTCTTTGCTTAACATTGGAAAGAGGGTGTTTCCGCGTTGTTGCCTCTGACTGGTCGCATTCCTTGATGCACCTTCTTCTGACCGTGCCCTACAAGACTAACTTCTGACGGATCGACTATGGATCTCGGACGCAGATTCGCGCCTGAATGGCAGGTCTTGAGCAGGTGCTGACTAACGCAATACGGGACTAGCTGCTTTTGGTTTACGATGAACTCGAAAGCTCATACACACTGCATTCTACATCTTTTCAAGGCCACGCGAAGTCCATGGGGCGGCATCGAACTAAGCCCCAAACCATTCCGTAGTTATAAAGGGATACACCCGGAAACCCCAAAAAGCTGAAACGAGCAACGAGCAGAAAACCCCAAACCCCAGCCCTGGAGCCTTAGGCCTGAGAGCCGAAATCCGTGACCCCTCCTGGATCATGTGCACCTCCTCTTTTTGGCTGTCGAGGACAGATCCGAGCTCCTTGCGTTTGGCTTTGGCGTAGAATTCCGGGGTTCAGGGAGTTCCGGCTCGTAAGGGTTTAAGGAGAGGCCAACGGTCAAACTCCTCGGATTGATTTCGCTGGGCTGCCGTGGCCGCCTCGGCCTCCAGCAGCTCCTGTGCTTTGTTGGGAAGGGGCGGAGGGAGGACTGTAGGGTTTTAAATCTTGAGAACCGGAATTTCTCCAACGCCTTGTAGTTCCTGTTTTGGGTTAGACCGCAAAGTATGGTGTTGATCAAGCAAAATCAAGCTACAAATCTGCGATCGCAAAGGCAGCCTTTAGGTCTGAACGGTTTAGGCACGAAGGGCTTCGGTACATAGTGTGGGTCTTACTTTAGATATTTGGTAGGGAGTTGATGCTTCGGATTTCCTCTTTCGGTATACGGGATGGCTTGCCAGTGGCCCCGACTACATGCGGGGGTGTCCTGAGGAAACTCTGCGTGAGAAGCACAGAGATGTAGCATTGAGCCACGTTTCCAGAGAACGTGTTTCCAAGCTGTCGTCGAGCAGCAGTGTCTCGCAGAGCAGTACGTTCCATGAGTTTATCAATGAGGCGTACCACTTCAGCAAATCGTACTGCAACAACAGGTTTGCGGGATGCTGCCCCACGAACTTCGGTTCCCCAGAGCTTGGTCTCTTGGTGCCTTCTTCCATACACGTTGCGATGCGTGGAGGCAAGCAGCAAACATCGCAAACCCTGCACCACACCTACATAAATCCATCGAAATCTAGCAGGGTCTTGTCTCTGAAGGTAAGTGCTTTAGCAGCTTTGGGGCGGGAGTAGAATAGAGCTTGGGATTTCGAGCCTCTGGTTTTGAGAATTCAGGATGTTGGATTTAGTACTTCGGTTTGGGGGAGTTGGGGTTTAGGTTTTGGGTGCAGGAAGCCACAAAACAAAAACGATCCCTGCAATCCTCAAAACTAAGCAGTATGTCCACACAAAGCCGATGCAGTGCTTGGCATGACCCGAGTTCATGCATCCAAGCATTTCGCGATGTCAATAGTCCTAATTATCTATCAGCTGAAGCCTTAACGTCCACCCAGAGTCCCCCTGCAAGAGTCCAAGACCCCTAGCCCTAGCGCCTGCTGCCGCTGTGCCGCGAGGTTCTCTGCGTCCCTTGCCCGCTGTGCCTTCCAGGACACTAGCGACTGACTAGAACAGCTTAGAAGACAGCTCTTTGTTCCTATGCGACTGTGCTATAATGAAGGTCTACCATATGCAGGATGTTCTTCGTTGTTATAGGAAAGTGCTGAGTACAGAGTTTGGGTTGACAATCAGCCTGACTGCGGCCAGGCACAACCTGGCACACCACAGCATTTCGCATTTACGCGTCCGGTATTGGCAGTTCAGGACACCTCAAACAACTGTAGAACTGGAGTTCTACTCATAGCGACTGCACTGAAACGAATAACGGTCCAAACCCACCTGCATACGGACAGATATGAAAACAACGATGCAGTGTTGACACAAGATGACGCATGGCTGGAAATAAGCAATATTGAAACTACACGCGACACACATGCAGGCACAACCGAAGGTTGCTTCTCAGACACCCCTTCATGTTTCCCCTGCCAAGGCCGTACGCAGCCTTAGACAATGGAGCCCCGAAGCCTGAACCGCAGCTTGAATTCCCGAACCTCCAGTAAAATCATCTCTCGATGAGCCGAACTCTGGCGAAACTAGGCTCTGCAGGTATGCTTCATCATCTTCTCCAGATGATTGCACTGCCTGCATTAAAGTATGTACCCGGAATCGAAAGCCTCTGCTTGCCCGCTGGTCCGAGCACCACATGGTAGGAAGCTTCGTAGCTAAAATTTAGTTGGGAACCCGAGTCGTCAGAAACCCAAAGAAGCAACCAGCATTGGTGTCCGGAATTGTGCATTGAGGAAGATTTTGTGATGACCAGCGGCTGCTTTACTTCGTGCAGGGCCGTTGCATGCAAGAGACCCCAAAGCAAAGATTCCTGAGGAACTTCCCAAAGTCCAGAAGTACCTCACTGTTTGCATGCCAGGTCTCTGCAAGTTGTCAGGCGCCTCACTGACCCTGTACGTGATCCAAACAAACCATCGCGTACAGTACTTTTGGTGAGCCTCGCATTCCACCTTGTCGAGGGCAGCAGTAAGCTCCTCACAATCGGACTTTGAGGAGCGTTGGGTCTTGGGCTTACAGTTTTGCGGGTCGCTTTTTGGAAGCCACGAAAGGAATTCATGCCTTTCTTGGCAAATTGTCTCAACCCCACACACAGCCACAATCTCTTTGGCCACCAAGTTGGGTCGGGTTTCGGTTTAGGGCTTGGATTTCATGGTTATTTAGGCTTTCTGCCCTCCGTAGCATCTGAAGGCATTCGAAGAGTTTACTTCAGCGGCGTATGTCATCGCAGAACACCCGAGGACCTTCCTGAATTCGTGAATCACTTCATGTTCCAGTCCGTCGAAACATGAAGAAACTGTCGAGCTTCGGGTCTGGGGTCTATGGCTTCGGGCTGTAGCCGTTGCACAGCCAAACTCGTCATCATAATAGTCATCGATAAGTAGTAGTAGTAGTAGTAGTAGTAGTAGTAGTAGTAGTAGTAGTAGCAGTAGCAGTAGCAGTAGCAGTAGCAGCAGCAGTAGGAGTAGGAGTAGGAGTAGGAGTAGGAGTAGTAGTAGTAGTAGTAACCGACCGAAGTCCGTGAATAATACTAGTAGTAGTAGTAGTAGTAGTAGTAGTAGTAGTAGTAGTAGTAGTAGTAGTAGTTAGTAGGAAGAGTAGTAGTAGTAGTAGTAGTAGTAGCAGTAGTAGTAGGTGTAGGTAGTAGTAGTAGCAGTAGTAGTAGGTGTAGGTAGTAGTAGTGGTAGTAGTAGTAGGAGTAGTAGTAGTAGTAGGAGTAGGAGTAGTAGTATAGTAGCAGTAGCAGCAGCAGCAGGAGAAGTAGCAGTAGTCGTCGTCGTCGCAGTGGAAGTGGTAGTGGTAGGGGTAGAAGCGGTAGCAGCAGCAGCAGCAGCAGCTGTAGTACTAGACTTCTGCAGCAACCAGTTTCAAGTTATTGATTGCAGGAATGCTGCAATACTATATAGTACATCAGCCACCGTTGACCCCATCGCGTTGCTCTTACCTTGCTGTTGCTGTACTGTCCTACACATAATCACGAGATAATCACTCCTATTGTAGTGAAGCAAGGAAGCAGGCTTACTTTGCAATCTTACTACACTAGTGCTGGTGTTATATTCAGTATATTGAAACTACACTGGCGCTGGGATTGACAATGAGTTGCTTCAATTGCAGCTGTGCGTATCCGCTTTACTAAACAGTACCAGTCAATCACTCGTCTCCACCTATACTACAAGCTGCCGAAGCCGCCCTACCTGCAGGCGCTCATTTGCCAAGGCTTCTGCCGTTGCAGCGCGCCGCTCCTTCCACGACTTTCTGTTGTCTGTTGAATGAATGAAGAATTCGAGATGCAGGGTTTGTGGGTTGTATTTTGGGTCGTGGAGTTTGCGAGGATGTGGCTGTCTGGTTCCTTTGGCTGGCATGTCGCCCGTTGCGACTTCTGTTCGGGTAGCTGTGTACTGGGAGTCTTTCTGGTCTAGCACTCTTGCCGACAATAAGTTAACTGCCTGCATTAGTGAATGTCATGGGCTTTACAGTACCCTTTAAAATCAGGGCTCAACACTTGCTGAGTAGACGCTGGGCCCTGAGCATGTTTCCCAGTTGAGGTGCGGCACACATTTAGAGATCTGTGTCAGGATTTGGGGCTATGCTTATTGAACAGCTTGCCGGGAGCGAGAGAGAGAGAGAGAGAGAGAGCGAGACACAGAGAGAAAGAGAGAGGGAGAGAGAGACAGAGAGAGAGAGAGAGGGAGAGACAGAGAGAGAGAGATAGAGAAAGAGAGATGGAGAGAGAGACAGAGAGAGAAAAGAGATGCAAAGAGAGACGGAAAAGCACCAGCGATAGGAAGAGGTAGCAACAGCGAGACAGGGAGAAACAAACAAGGGAGAGGCTGAGAGACTTCAGGGATAGAGCACTGCAACCTCGACCCGTTTTTGTCGAAGAAAGCGAAAGTCATGGGTCACGCTACCAAACACGGAAGCAACAGGCTGTTAAAATGGGGCACCCCCGAAGACTCGAAACCTGGTAACCAGCCAAAAGCACATCAAGCTGATCACAAACCCTAGCGATGGGCCCAAACCCCAAGCACATGCCGCCTGCTCGGTTGCAGTGTCCACGGCTTTGGACAGCTCCTCTTCAGATTCCCGCTCTGGCTTCACACGTCCGCACCCCTTGTTGGATCCCCGCAAGAATACGAGCATCCATTCCGTCAGGCTTAGCCGCTTAGCCTGTCCATGCCTGTCCAATGTACGATTGCTGCTAAAAAACTTCCGACCCCGAATTCGATCGGATGGACGGATGTCGAACCAGCCTTCAACACGAAACCCTAAGTCATGAACCTCATGTCCTGCGCGGTAAGTTCTAAACCTACATCCCTAAACCGGAAGCCCTGAATCTGGTCTAAACTTGAATCGCACAAGGCCTCAAACTTGACGTTGAACCCCCATTTGTAACGATGTGTAACTACCCTTCATGTTGTAAGGCAGATACCTTTTGGGCGGTAGGTGCCACGCAGGCCAGGGTTGAGACTTCGCAATTTGTGACTTATTCGGGGTGTCGGCTGGCGACGGGAGGGTATTGGCCCAGGATTCCAACTCTCAGTCCGAAGTTCCCCACCCGACGTCCTGCTCTGAAGCCTTGAAACCTCCGTTGTGAAGCCCTGAGCCCTTAAACCCTCACGACATGCATAAATCTTAAAATCCCAACATCGTAAACCCAAGCTTGCAAGGGGGCTCTCGGCGGAGCTAGGAAGCCGCGGTTGGATCTGAAAACAAGCATCGGGGTGTTCAACTGTGCCACTCCAACTCCGCTCAAAAAAACAAACTCCGAGGTTTCAGTGTTTCGGGCTGCGAAACCTTGAACCCTACACCCGAAGACTCTAAGATCCCTACAGCAAAACCCCAAAGCCCCAAGAACCCGGTCCTGCGCTCTCTGCTTTGCCAGTTCTTCGGCTGCAGCTGCGCGCTGCACCTCGTTAGAAATCTGTCTTTTGGGGGTTGCGGGGTGTAGGCTACATTGAAGGGGCTAGGGGTTTGCGATGTTCGGCTTCGGGTTTCGGGGCCCAATGTCTGCGGCAATCTCTTGTTTCTCGGAGTGGCCTGGTTGACTACCTGTCACCGCAAGGATTCATCTATCGGGATTTACCGCAACAATCACGAACTCAGTGCTCGGCAGAGGCCCCCGTCTGACTCCAAATAGCCAGCATGCAAGCGTCGTTAACAGCAACCTTGAATCCCACGATCGTACAGCTAGCAAGTACCTGGCCTTCTATGCACCTCCAATGAACGCTAGCAGACAATTTATAGGGGAATACGAAACCCTCGATACCAAAACCCAGAACCCGAAACCGCCAAACCCAGTACCTCAACCCCTAGACTCAGGGGTCCCATTTTTTCTCCAAGCCACCTGCAACTCCAGGGAGCTGGACAGCTCCTGTGCCGAACTCGATACTTCAGGGTTTGGGGTTCAGGTTGGGCTAAGAAGATAACTGAAAAAGCTGTAGCCCGGAAGCATAGGATGCTGAATTCATCCCTGTACCCTCAACCCAAACTCTAATCTCACCAACGACCGAAAAACAAACCTTCGATCCTAAACCTGAAACCCGAACACTAAGAGTCACCCTGCACCCCAAATCCGATAACCCCGTCAGTCAAGGAAAAAAATCCTGCTCTCGCCGCAATGCCGCAGCTTCGGCTTCGATCGACCGCTGAGCCGTGGAGGCGACCTCCTTGGTTTAGGTTTCATGGTTTGGGTTCACGGTTCGTGTTTAAGGATCACCCGGCGGCCCGAAAACCTGAATCCGAACTGTTATGTGCAGACGGATAACCGTTGGCGATGTGACAACCGCAGCAGCTAATATCTTTAAGATCAACAGACCTGGTGAGACAAAGCAACAAAGACGAGATACAAGCACTTCGGCTTGTCCGACCTCGCTGGTTCCCGACCGCTTCCCTCGACAGTATTGTAGGTGGCCGGCGGATTCCGTATTCTGTCTTTGTGACATAAAGCATGAACAAGCATGGAGGCACCAACTATCACTACTTTCAGATATACTTGCCCATGGACTGCACCTAAACCCGTGTATTCCCGTTTGTTACAATCTGACAATGAGTCTGATCAGCTGTTCTAGCCAATCTTGCCACGAAATGGGCCGATCGACAAATTTGTCGATCCAGAATTGCATATGTATGTCTTAAACCCGTGCACCCTGAACCCAAATCTGTAAAGCAAACCACCCAAAGAAGGCCTAGAGCCCAAAAATGTAAAGTACAACGCTAAGCAAAGCTCCTCTCACAGCCCTGTGGCCTCCTTCGACGTGGCTTCGATAGTGATGGACAACTCCTGTGGGTGGTGCATTGCTTCGGGGGTCTTGGGATACGGTTCGGGTATTTTGTTTTTGTCTTGGAGGTAAGGGCATTTCATGTTCTGTCGGTCGACCCGGGCGCCCTAAGCCTTAACTGCGCCTAAGAGGTTGACAAAGTACTATGGACGAAGTGATGCTTCACAGCGGGTTAAGGTACGGGGTTGCAACCACGAGCACAGTGCCATGAGCTGCCCTAAACGCTTTACACCCATAACAGCCTGACAGAGAAGGTTACAAGGCAAACTACCGAAGACACAGATAACCGGACTAGATGCGCCGGCACGCAATTGATCGACGCTGGATGCAAGTTTCAATGAATTCAGGATCCCAAGGTTAACCCCAAGTAGTAGGATGCTTATAGCAGGGCTTGGGGTTCGTTCGGTCAGACAAACCACGGAGCAGAAGCAAACGGCTGTAGAAAGGGCTCGAAAAAGCTCCCACTTCCGGCAAGCCAAATCTTGCAAGGAGCGCTGTTGAATTCATTGCACGATGCACCCAGGCCACCCAGTGAAGCACTGCGGAATGCTGCTTATGGGCTTTTAATTGCAGCTGCCAAAAGTCCTGCTCTTTCCGTGAAGCCACAGCTTCGGCTGCGACTGCCCGCCGCTCCTGCAAAAGCAGCTCCTGTGCCGATCGTCAGTTCATATTTTCCGATGGTTCAACAATTGCGCTAGCAGTTTCAATTTCACCAGCAGCAACAATGGGAATAGTAATGGTGGTAGTGGTAGTAGTAGTCGTCGTCGTGGTGGCAGAATTAGTGATGGGAGTTGTAGTCGTGGTCGTCATCGCCGTGGTGGCAGAAGAAGTGGTGGTGGTAGCCGTAGCCGTAGCCGCAGCCGTCGCAGCAGTGGCAGTAGCAGCAGTAGCAGCAGTAGTAGTAGTAGTAGTAGTTGTAGTAGTAGTAGTGGCAGCGGCAGTGTTTCTGGTGCTGGTGCTGGTGCTAGTGGCACTGGCAGTGGCAGCGGCAGTGGTGGTGGTGGTGGTGCTGGTGGTGGTGGTGGTAGGAGTCGTAGCAGCAGCAGCAGCAGCAGTGGCAGTATCAGTGGCAGTGGCAGCAGCAGTAGCATTTGGAGGAGGAGTATGGTAGTTGTTGGTGTAGTAGGAGTAGGAGTATGAGTAGTAATACCAACAGTCTCAGACATATACATAATGGCGAACATTACCAACCGACAACAAAGATCATGACTACAGTGGAAGAATGAATCGCTAAACATACGGACTCGTGTTGGGGCAACACAACACATAAATCACTACACAGATAAACAAAATACAAGTACATGTGTACATACTAGTTGACACACGCACACACACACACATGTATACTACATACGTGTATACAGATGAATAGATTACAGTGTGTTCCGGTCTTTAAAATTTGTACATCTGTAATCATATATGTATATATATATATATATGTGTGTAATATATGTATATCTATATGTATATGTACGTGTGCATATGCTTGCATGTATACATACATAGTGTAAGCATTGAACACACTGACTAAAAAACAACAAGTATGTGTATATATATATATATACGCACATACATACATACATACATACACACACACATACATATGCAGTCATAACCTATGTATACATACAGCGACAGCAACAGCAACGCCGCAAATGCAATAATCATGATAAACATAATGAGACTAATAACTTACGTGTAAAACATATTTTTGCACATGATATTTACTATACTGTTATATGTTCAAGTGTTATTCTTTATACTGTTATATGCTGAAGGCCCATGCCTTGTGATGACTAACAGCTCCGAGCCTCTATCAGTGCGGAAGCACGGAGCAGGATCGCACGACTGCAACAGCCCTGTGATTCATCAGTGATTTTGGCTGGCTTCATTAAAAACAAACAGCCAGTTTTCTGTTGTGAAGAAAGCCATGGAAACGAATCAACCTGGGCTGAGGTCTGTGCTCACCAGCGGCCCTCAAATCAAATGACAACACCACCTAGAAGCCTTAACTCCGAGAAAGAAGCTGCTCCCATCGTGGTTGCACCGCACCAACAAGATTGTCAAGATTTTCGACGGAAGAACCTCAATCTTGCAATGTCGTGTGTTTTCCGTATTGCTGAAATGGAGACTACGCCCAGAAAGAATCACACAGCAGGACTGAGGGAGGAAATTCCCAACAAACAAAATGATCGAGTCAGCACGACCTCAATCGACCTCAGTTACACCTTCAGCTGCCACAGCTCCTGCTCTCGCCGTGATGCCAAGGCTTCGGCTGCGATCGCTCGCTGCTCCTGCGCCAAGGCTCGTGTCTTCCAGCTCTTCAACGCTTCACTCAGCGGGCATCACCATCTGACAGAGCTTAGTTTGAGCCCTGCAAGCGACCTCCTTCGCGGTGGCTTCAGCAGCAGCTGACAACTCCTGCGCGGCTGTCTGAGCTTTGCATGTT